>BPLR01004389.1:0-104949 GCA_021605095.1 Caerostris extrusa | reverse complement strand
TACCATTTCAAATAGTATCAATTTCCAAAAAATGTCAGTTTTACGTTATTGAAAAAAATCTTAAATTTAAAAATTCCGATTTCAAATATTTTTACAAAAGGATTACTTCTTTACACATAAGGATTACTTCATCTTTCCATTCGAGATTTATTACCCATAAAATTATGGGTATTGTTTTGGGGAGCGAGATTTGACGTTTCCTTGATCACGTATCTTTGTCCTTGGACAGTTTTTCGTTTCCTTGGCCACTTTCAAGTTATTATTTTTAAAATTTCTTTTTCACTGACGTTCCTTGTTGGGTTATTTAAAGTTTCACGATCTAATAAATACATAATTTAATAATATAAATTTGCCCTAAAAAGAACATTTGGTGAAGGTAAAGATAATTTTAATTCAAAATGAAATGGGATTTTTTTAAAAAAAAAATTCTGTTGAAATTCTACACTTTTTTTAAATTTTTAAAGTTACTGATATGCGTTTTTGTTTTTATATTAATTTCTAAATTTTATTGGTAATAAAATTTAGAAATTTTTGAATCTGAAAATCTGATTTTTTTGTATATCGGCCCAGCTGAATTTTGATTTGTTTTCAATACGTAAGTTATCTCTGTTTCTATTTTAATTATTTAATTTTTATATTGTACAAATTTAGTTAATTTTTAAATTATTTCTTTTTTTTCTAATGGATATTATTTTAATCTGAAATACCTACCTATAAGGAAATTCCAGCCATGTATCGTCCCTACCATACATACCATTTGTATTAACCATCATACATTACTAAATTTTTATTACTTTATCTTTATACATTAAATAGCCATTTATTTTCCCTTTTAAATTGCAATGTGTTTAACAAGTTAAACCATCCTCTTAAAGAAGTATTTTGTATAAAAAAACGATTTATATTTAATGATTCTTTTTCATACCACACAATTTTTACTCGACAAAATTTAAAAATTATTTCATTTAAAAATAATTACATAAACAAAAATTCTCCATGCAGTTAATTAGATATTATAACGTTCTTACCAGCTCTCTGTTTCAGTAAACATCATTTGTTTACATCAAAAACATCACTACATAAAAAAAACATGGATACTTATGAAGCCATGACTACTTATGAAACCATGACTACACAACGAACATGATTACATAAAAAACATAACTACTTAAACCATGACTACATAAAAAGCATAACTACTTATGAAACCATGACTGCATAAAAAACATGACTACTTATGAAACCATGACTACTTATGAAACCATGACTACATAAAAAACATAACTACTTATGAAACCAAAAAAATAACTACATTCATAAATGTAGAATTAAAACCCAAATAAAATTAACAGCACTCTTTTATAATCATTTGTGTTTTTCTTTTATAAGAGATTTTATTGATTTTTCTATTAATCTTTAAAGCTCTGACTTATGTATACTTAATGCTTTTGAAAGTTTAGCCAGAAATCAATTTATTTGATACCCACAATCAAACCAAAGTTTTCTTTTTTTTTTTTTTTTTACAACATAATGCTACTTTGCAGACCAGAGTTAGTTTTAGTTCTGTTACGTCACTTTAATTCCCTTTTAATTGCTTCGAAAATTTTACCATCTGACTTTGAGATTTATTTCTGTAATCCTCTTACAGAGTAAATTCCTTTGGTATGTGATACTTAACTATTTGTTGAAATTAATCCTTCCTTTAAGAATGTTCTATTGTCGAATGTTCGGGAGCAATGTTCTCATAAAAATACCTCAGTGACTTCTGTTTTAAAACAGGAACTGACTTGGAAAGAACTTTCTTTAAAACTAAATATTGTGCTCTTTATTTCGGTATAGTTAAATAATTAAACCTAAAGAAGGAAAGCATTTTTTAAAAAGCTTTTAAGTGTGCTTTGATGTTTGTTAATTTTAGTTTAAAGCAAATGATATATTTTGTTCAAAAGAAGCAAAAGGAGTGTAAGGTTAATTGATAAATAACTATAAGGCAAGGGTAATATAAATTATATTTCAGGGTTAAGGTTGCATATTAACGGGCTAGGTAAATAAGATTAATTGATAAATATTTATTGAAAAACAAATTGCTAAATGTTTCTGTTTTTAACAGAAGTCCTTTAACAAAGTGCTAAATAACTTCTGTTTTAAACCAGGAACTGACTGGAAAGAACTTTTAAAACTAGATAAAGCACTCTTTATTTCGGTATAGTTAAATAATTCAACCTAAAGAAGGAAGTTAATAAAAGCTGTAAATAAGGTTAATTGATAATTATTTATCGTAAAACTAAGTATTAAATGTTTAAAGGACTTGCAGAAGGAAAGCAAATGAGGTATTGTGTTCAAAAGAATCGATGGAATAAAGGTTAATTGTTAATTAAGTATTAGGTAAAGGTAATATAATAATATTTAAGGGTTAATGTTAATAATAAATATGTATCGAAAAACAAGTTGTTAAATGTTTTATTTTTGAAATAAATTCTTAGATTAGTATGATCAAAATAATGTTCGTAGTTCTTTTAATGTTGTTGTTGAAAAGTAATACACCTACACATATTCCTTTTTAATAAGTATTTTAGAATATTTTACTACCAAAATTTTTTTCTATTAAAAAAGCAAAAAAAAAAAAAAAAAAAATTCCTAAAAATGCAATAAAATTCTACTTTAAACCTTTTTACGTTCGTTGAAATAAGTTTTTATTCATTTAAAGTTGAAATTATTTTGCAATAGAATTTTTTTTTTTTTTTTTTGCAATTTGTTAAAAGCTGCGAATGAATAAAATATTTAAGCATCTAAGATTTATTATTGATAAAAGCCTAAATTCACACAGTATATAAATTCGAGACATTACTATTTGTAATACACGAGGATTTTAAAATCATCAATAAAATCTCAATTTAAATAAAATAGCAATTTCTTTTTATTTATAACCAAATATATAAATCAAGAATTTATTTTATGCAAATAGGATAAGTCTAAAACTAAATAATTAATTCCCATTCCATACAGATAAAAATCATTTGAAATTTTTGGAAATTTTTATAAAAATATATATAAATAAAGATATAATCCTTTGGTAAGTTCTGTAAACATTTACATCTGTGTGTCAAAATATAAGTAAAACTGATCAAATGTGAATAATAACTGAACGAAATTGTCAAAGTTCAAATCCATGTATTAAAATACCCAGCGTAAATTTAATTGAATTTTGAATAGTTTATCAAACTTTACGTTTAAAAATTTCTTTAAATAAATAACAGAAGGATAATATTTTATTGGGAATAGTTTATAGAATTATAGAAGGCAATTTTAATTAACTGTAAATAATTTGAAATGATTCGTTCCGAATTTAAACATCTATTCAGAAATAATAATAATAATAATAAAAAAATATCAACAAATTTGAATATAAAAAAGTAATAAAAAAAAAATTAAAGTCAATTCCTACTTTTTTTTTACTATATTGCAGAAAGTCCTTTATAAATAAGTTTCATACATTTTCTTAAGTTTATCTGGCGCCATCTATTAGTAGATAAATGCAACTTAAATGTATAAAAACTAAAATTAGTTAATTAAAATTAATTAATGAATTAATATTTGAAAAAACTGCATTAACACCAAGTGTCATCCAATACAAGTTCAAAAAAAAATGTATTTCAATTTGCGTGGATGAATAAAATGTATTTTATTTACGATTAAAAATTTGAACAAGATATATATAGGGAGAGAGTGAGCTAATAGAAGGAATTGAAAACAATGATTTTTAGTACAATGTATATGTATAATAAAATAAAATTTGTTGAAGAAGTTTTTCAATAGTTTCCATGATTTCATAGATTTATTTTTAAACAATATAAAAAAAATAATTAATTTTGTGTGGCATAATTGAATGAAATGTGAAAAAACGCTAAAAATTTAATTAACGTACAAGTTAAAAAATAAATTAAAAAAAAACATTTCAATGTTTTCTATTGACAGAATTTTGATTTTAGTGTAATTATTTGAAACTGAAAAGCAGATATTTAGCAGATTAAACGTTATCCAGAATTAACTATTAGAAGCATAATTGAATGAAATTTCAAAAACATTAAAATGATTTAATTAACATACAAGTTAAAAATTAAATTTGACTTATTAAAAACATTTCAATGTTTTCTAATGATATAATTTTTTATTTTTATTTTAGTTATCTACTACTAGAAAAGTAGATATTTAGCAGATTAAGCGTTCCTCAGAATCACCCACTAGAAGTCTATATATCATATTCACACATTACCAGCGCGACTTGGGAGTGAAGCCTCCAAGAATATCAATTGATAAGTGTGGCATACTTTTCTCCTATTTTTGACATGGATGGACTTTCTAGCCTACTGATTTTCCATCCTTTGATTAAGCTTCTCTTTTCTGATTTGAGTCCGAATCATCTTATTCACACACATAACACTATCCACCAGGCTCTCCTGTCTAAGTTCTGTCTATATCATTTTATGTTTAATTATAATTTTAAATAAAATATAATACATGATTACTTAATTTTTAATATAATCATAAAATTTCTAATTATTTTTAATTTAAAAGACTTTACATTGAATGATTTTACATTAATTATAAAACATCCGACTAAATAATGATATTCAAACTCGCACTGTAAACCATCTTAGGAATTATTTCTCAAGCCCACGTTATAATTTTAATAATTCAAATCTCTTGCGATAACAATTCCTTTGTTGCAATACAATCAACAAGGAACAACATTGGTAGGGGGATTCATATTTATCAAACGAAAAGTTTATTTTCCAAAATGTCAGCTTTTCTCTAAAACCCAATTCAAATGCGGGCTCATTCAAGCTAGACAATAAGGTTGTAGTCTAATTAGCACAAAGTATTAAACACGGGCTCTGACATGGTAAGATTAACATCATCACACCTTCGACTTCTATTTAGCATATAAATTCCCGGGGGCCTTGCGTAGAATTTTAGCTTTGCATGATAATGGCTGGAAAATTCTCGAGTAACTGAGACTGGATATTTAAATTCAATTTGTTTTAAAAGATTGTAAATTCAAAGTCGTGCTCAGAGAGACGACGGGAACAAATATAACCGAGTTACATGTTGTGTAAAGGAATAAGCGATATTTCTTAAGAGATTTCAGTAAATATTTAAAGTAAATGTATTCTTTGAACTTTTTTATATAAAAAAATGTCCTTTATATCTTTCTATTAGAATATGTGAAACATTAAAAGTACACACACGTATATATATATATATATATATATATGTATACATATTTTAAGACCAATTTTTTTATTTAATTTTTCTAAACTAAATCCAAATAATAAAAATATTGATTAATTAAAAATGTTTTTAATTAAATATTCAAATATATACAATGCACTTGGCAGCAAATGCCCACGATTATATATATCTAATTTATAAAATAAAAAAAATTAAATAATTGATGTTTCCATTAAGTATTAAGCTTAGAAAAATTAAAAAAACAATTGTTCTTGATATTAAATTAAATATTTTTAAGCATTTTTAAGAAAAATTACCAATGAAAAAAATTAATATAGAGTAAATGCAAATAAGAAATGTAAAAGTAATACTATATATAGAGTCTATAAGTTTAATTAAGTTTAATAAGTCAATAAGTTTTAGTAAAAACTATAGAAAAATACTTTTTATATATATTTCACAAGAAATCGTTAAGGAAAGTTTTATAATAACAATGAATTGCAACCTTAATTAAAAATTCTGTATCCACTTTTAAAATATTTAATTTAATATCAAGAACAATTTTTTATTTAATTTTTCTAAATAGATAAAAGCAACGTTAAACTTTTGGTAGTGCTCATTCATTACGGCTCAAGTTCGTTTCAAAACAATTTTTGGAATTCGTATACGTGTGTAATTATCTGCAATTTCAAAATATTGAAATGAATGTGTAGTTTGAAAGAAGATTTTTTCTTTTTTTGTAATATCTATGCTGGTTGTGGTTTATTTAATTATGGCCAAAAAGCTTTTGACGATTAATAAAGGGAGGTCATTACCTTCCGGATAAACTTTTAAAGTTAATAGCCTATTTTCGTGCTATATGAGAAAAAATTTAGAATCTCACAAGGCAGACTAACCATTAATGCCAGACACTTTCCATACGTTTTCACAAATGCAATGGAGTCTCCTCCTTTATAAAAGCAATAACTGAATAGGACGCAACCAACAGATTCGAGCAGGGCCTTCCTGAACTTAAATTCAAGTGTTACAACTATCCCACGATTTGGAATTGTAAAGAAGTTTAATATAAAGTTTATAAGTTTAATATCAAATGTTTAAATAATTTGGGTGAGATTATAAGAGGGAGAAATAAATCTTTTGAGTACGTTGACAGACTCAATTGATTTTATCCATGCAATTGTAGATAATGGTCTGTTCTAAACCTAAAGTAACATATTTGACTCTTGGATCACATTATATACAAACAGGTATTCTCTTTTTGCGTCTTACTGAAAACGATTTAACAGTCAATGTTTCATGGTTGGTGTGTAGCGAAACCTACTATTAAATGGTTGTGTTTATTTTTGCTTTTATTTCTTCTCTATGATGCCTCGAAATGAAGCGACAATCAAATCATTGCCTTACCCTGGACATTCAGTAAAATATTTGCGGAAGACGATTTGAAATACATACAGCTTTCCACAAGAGAGGGTTACTATTTGAGTTCAGTTATTGAAAACATTGAGGCCACAAAATGAGTTTAAAAACTTAGAAGTGTAAATGTTGTATATTTTAAAAGGCAAGAGTAATCTAATGTTATGAGCAACATTTATAGTGATTAATTACATAAAAAAAGTTTGAAATGTAAAAACTACTGAATTCTAACTGCGCCATTTTATTTCTAAAAGACATCCAGACGGGAAGAGGATGGTAGTTGCCACCCTGGGTTGTTTGCGTCAAATTACGGTGACAAATGTTTTGTAGCAGGCCAATGTTAAACTTTGAAAGTTCATCATATTGGCAGATGCAATAACAAATGAAATCAAATCATAATGACTGACATTTGAAAATACATTAACCTAAATATGTTGAATATCGAAAGAATAAAATTTCCTTTCAAACAAATCCATAAATTCTTAAAATGTGGAAATGTTCAAGATATAATGGTGGCTATTACGCAATTAACTTAATTCAGTGCAGTTTTTTAACAGTTGGTGCAACAACTATTATAACTAGATCAATGATACCGGCGACAGTCTTTTGTCCAACAAATGCCATTAAGTTTTGATGTTAATATGTGGCAATACAGTGAAGTGAAAAAAAAACAACAGTTTTTAGCTTTTAACTGGTCGAATGTTGTACCGGAAAAGGAACATTAGGTCGAATTTTTTTACTTTTCTATTTTAATTGGAAGGAAATTGTAGATGAAGCCCATCGATTTTTTTCTTGGCGATTACAGGGAACATTCACCAGCTGAAGGAATTTATCAAAAGGTTTTAAAGGATTGAAACTATGATTTTGATTCGGAAGAATAGAGCAACCTGGCCAACAGAAAAACATGAGATAGTAGAGCCTGGGTAATCATTACTGACGAACGGCATTGATAGCCATTGATGCACCTGACTCGAGCATTGACAGAAAAATGACCCAAACATGAGGAAAACACGAAAAATTCCTTTTCATCGAGACAATGCTCGACCACATGTTGTGAAAGAAATACAAACTTTTTTTTATCCCTGGACATGCTTGTTCCTTTACCAACCATCTGATTGATTCTCGTGATTAAATTATCGTGTCTTAACGATGTGCATTATTTTGATTTATATATTAATCAACTTTTTAATAAAATATGCCTTACCATACTTTTGCATAAGAAATTCACAAGAATAAACGGCACTTCGGTCATTTTAATATTTATTAGTCTCGGCTTTTCCAAAGAGATGTTAATATTCTCGATGTACATTATTTTGATTTATATATTAATCGATAAATTTATAAGTCTTCTGAATAATACGATAAATGAGAAAAACGATAATAAATGAAAGATTTATTTAAAATTATAAATACCATCTAGATGCAAACTAATGAGTGTAATTTAATTAAGAATTTTTTGGGGAATTATAATATATTAACAAAAAAATTGCAAAATGAAATTTTATTCTATAAAATAACATATCCTATATTGAACTAATCAATATCCAGTTCAGTGCTTCTGAATCAAAGTTAATTCACCATCTCACTTCATCGAAATTGTTACAATGTTGTCATGCACGTCTAGACAGGAGGCAATTAGATAAAGTTTGTTAAGTGATATCCAATAATTGATTAGTTAAGTCACTAAACTATGTGCACTCAATTAAAGCTAATATTTATTATTAGGAAGAACATATTTTGACGAAAAACAGGGATTTTTTTTTAAATATCAAAGAAACATTTATTTGCATTATTTTTTAATTCAGCAATACACATTTATTGACAAGTTTAAAAACCAGCAACTTTTATTGGAAGCAATGAACAGTATCAAAATGGACTTCATAATACCTTAGATGGAATTTTAAAATGTTTACCAATGTAAATATAAAGTTTAATGCTAAAATATAATGTTAAATTAAAAAAAAAAAAAAGTTAATTATACAATTACTTTTATATGAAAATAAGATTGCTGTTTTTTTTTTTTTTTGTTTTGAAAAGCCAGGTATTGTTACGTGGGGTTAAAGACTAAAAACCGTTACTTAAGAAGTATTAAGGAGAGTTTCAGCACTGAACCATATTCTGCTATTACAATTTTGTATGAATATTCACAAATTTGCTTGGTTGGGTATCCAAACTTTCCCAATTCCTGATCCTTGAATTCAACGGAAAAACGCAGTTAATATCCTTTTGTTCTATTCAGTTCAATAAGCTGCATTTAAAAAGCAGTCTCCATAAGTTCTAGTTTAAATAATTTTAAGTTGATCTTGGGGCCTGAATCTTTAAAATGCATAATGGGTGAAATTTCCTCAAATTGATTTATCTACTTAAATTATTACCTCTTAAATTATTATTTATAAATTGGCCTGTGATTTTGGAAAGTACACGAGAGATACCTAAGCTCATACTCTAAGAGCTTTCGTTACTGCACCCTGCTGTGATATCACGATTTTTTATGAACATCAACAAAGTTGGCAGGTTGACACCTTTCTCCTTCTTTTCAAAATCAACAACAAAAAAAAAAATCTTGACCCTACAGAATTTTAATTCAACAATCTAATCAAACTAGATTTCAGTAGACAGCAATTAACCTAAAATCTTATTTTTTTCTGTCTAAGCCTTCAATAATATTTAAGCACTTTTTTAGCTGACAACTTGTTTTAATTCATACCATTTAGTATATTTAATCACATTGATGTTATATAAAAAACGTTAAAATGAATATATCTAACATTTTTTTTTTAAATTTCCTTTTGATTTTTTAAATTTATCCTCTTATACATAGCAAATAAAAGTTTCGTTTTTAATCTTTAATGAAATTCTGAGCGTTAAGAATTTATAGAAACATGAAACTCAAATAATATTGAATTGAAACAAAGAAACCAGATTTGCACATTCTCTCTACTGGAATTATGTAATTGTTTCAAAAGACGATACAGAGGAAATGATTTGATATTGATTTATTACAAATATTTTCAGACGCCAAGTAAACAGAATTTCATTTTTTTGTAGAAAATAATGCGTTAGAGGTGTTTTAAAAATGAGGAGTTATCTTTTAAATATTATTTAACTCTTATTTATAGTTGACTTCATATTTTTCATGACGTTTAGTGGAAAACGAAGCCCATCAATGACCAACGAAATATTAAAATAAAATATTGTTATTAAATACTTGTTTGTCCATAATTATAGTTTAAGATACCATTGCACAAATAGTGATTTATTGTAAAAAAGTTATGAAATAATTATATATTAATGCAATGTGTAAGCGTGATGTTGTTAGGATATAAGCAACATCATGTTTACGCACAATTAACACACAATTATTTTTTTATCGTATTTCAATTTTTTTCCAAAGTTTGGAGACATTCTCCGAGTAAATATTTATTTTACGAGATTCTGCAATAAAGAATTAAATACATGGTTCAAATAACTTCAGACTAATAAATAAATGCATTTACGTGACACTATTTATTATTAAAGTTATTTTTCGATAATTTAAAAAAATAAAATTTATAAATTAATATTGCAAATTTTGAATAACATAAAATTAATTGATGTAACCTTAAAAATAACGAGAAAAATAAACAATCACTCTTGGCAATTGGTGGATTGCATTGGGGAGATTCTCTGGTAATATCCCTTTTCATGTTAGTTGTAAGACTTTATTACAGTTGCACTTTACCCTTGAAAAGCAATACGAAAGATATTAACACTTATTATGAGTCTTCAGGTTTCGAAACCTGGAATAAAGTTTTATAGGATTAATCATTTTCTTGATGTCTGAAACGTCTTAGGAGCTATAAAAGATTTCAGAATTACCATAATTACCAATAAAACTTTACGTCTAATCCTTATTACTCATAAAGATTCCAGAAGAGAAAAGTTGATGCATTAAACGTATACGATATTTTATACACAGCTCCTGTAATTTTTTTATGTTCAAAGAAAAGTTTCTTAATTAAACTAACTTTGATATTCAATTTTAGAAATTTATACAATCAATTGGAAATTATTATTATAAATACTATTAATTTCTTTGATAAGGAAGAATGAATTTTAAAAGGTAATTTGATGAAAATGATCTTGCTCATTGTGTATTTATTCGCAACGATGTACTTTTATCTGATGTAAGATAATGTTTTTTTTTTTTTCTAATGCAGCTGGCAAACACAGACACCTTGGTGTTGATGCCTTAAGCAAGCTGCGCAGACGTACTCACTTTGCATTACCCAGGGGGCGCGTGTAACTTGAAGATAAGCCACGGACGCGGAGGAACAATGCCCCCGCAACGCTCTACGATCTTATTAGACCGGGACCTACTTTTTAAAGTGGATTACGAACCACTACAAACAGCCATGGCACTGCCGGGACTCGAACCCGAAACCTGTGGTACCGAGCACCAGAGCGCTAGCCACTCGGCCATTCAGGTCCTATGTGAGATAATGTTATTATGAGATAAAATGTATGGGTCAAGAAAATGAGTTAATGGCAAAGAAACCTAGATATTCAGTCTTTGCAATTATCATCTGTATCTCACACACATTAGACCGCTGTGATACTTGTAATGGAGGTTTAAAGCATAGTAAATATTAGAATTGCTGACTTTACTCGCATATATTAGCAAATATTAGAACATATTAGCAAATGACTTTACTCGTACGTATTGAACATATTAGCAAATTGCTTTTGACAAATATCTGGCCTTAACATACGTCCCCCCCAGTTAGTATATAATTACTCTGTTATACTCTAAATATATATCTGTTACAGAGTTAAGCTTTATAATCAGAGATAAGCTTTATAATCTGCCCGTATGCAGTCGTCAAAGCAAATGTGAGTGGTTCTTAGATATTTTGAAAAGAAAAATCATTAGGTCGAAAGACGCTATGTAATCAACTTGGTGAGTTTCCTGCCATGCGACCGTTCTGACAATACAAGAATGTGTAAAATTAGTGCGTGAGTGTTAATTCATATACGCGGTGATGCCTTGTGTTAGGAAGCATTCAGACGACCAATAACCAAATTATAATTTGAAAATATCCACACAGCCAATATCTGTATCAATGTTTCATATCTACAAGCATATGGCGAAATCTATACGTGTCATTGGAACAATACGTATCATTTCGAGACAACTGGTTGACAATTATTTGTTATTCGTCGCTTTAAGACTTAAAACGCCTTTTGACAATATATAAGACAATCTCCAATTTAAAGTCTGACCAATTAAATAAATTTTGACACCGATACTTTGGAAAAAAAAACTTACATTGAAATAATTAATTCATTAAGGGCTAATTACTAAAATAAAAAGACTTTTCCCCCGCACGAAAATTAGTATTATATAGCATAAATTATTAGAATCTTAAGTTATAAAATTTCAGATATTTCAAATGTCATTATTGAAAATAATGAATAGTATGTTTTAAAAATCAGGCTAAAACTTTTTGAATAAGTAAAAAATAATCAACATACAAGATTATCTAAATTAAAATTAAGCAATATAATTTGATTGATCATGGAAATTTTTATTGCTAAATGAACAATTTATAAATGAAATTAACTCTTAAGTGCAATATAAATTGCGAGTTCAATTGCGTTCAAAAGAATCGAAGCAAAATTTTATTAGTTGCGAAGGCATACATATATAGGTATCTATAGATTTTACATATTGGTCCTACATATCTTTTTAAATACAGATACAAACGTAGAAAGAGAGATAAATTACATTGAATTAAATAAAACTATATATTACTTTTAATGATATCAGTACAGTTTAGAGTAACATATTACAAAACATAATTAAATTATTATCTAATCGAATTATTATTTCAACACGCAAGTTTAAAATATTTTTTTAAATAATCAATGCATAATTAGCCTATATCCTTTTTACATAAACATATTATGCAAATATATTGTATTATTATTGCTAATTAAACGTTAACAAACGTTTTAATGACCATTAATTGATTTTGAATGATTAGAATTACAATTAAAGCTAATGATTGTAATCATTTAGATCTTTTTTCTTTTTTCTAATCACACAAAGTATTTTACGTAAATCGTGCTTTAATTAATTAAAAAAAACTAAACATCATGACATTAGCTACTACCCAAAACTCTTCCAAAATTTTTTTAAACATTTAATTTTAATTAAAAAATAATAATACCAAACACGCTCACGCCCACCCTAAATGAAACATGTAATATGTATTCTTTCAAGAATTAATATAAAGTTTAATTAGAAAAATTGCAAAGTCTTCATGTGAGACTAATTTACATGAGACCCTCCTAAATGAAACTCATTGTTTAAAAAAAGCGAATTTGCATAAAGATTCTCAGTAATTTACTTCAAATATGGGAAAACAAGTGCATTTGGAATGAATGAAGTTGAAACGGTGCGAGTTTCTCTCCTTAGATGTACATTTTTTTTTTTTTTCGATACATGGGTTCTGCTTAAATTCCGATCAATATCAAACTCATTTTGATATTGATACTTACTACACACTTTAATTTAAGTGATCGCATGAATAAGGTAATTACTATTCAAATCTAGCTCATATCATCACTTAGCTTGATTGAATTACTTTCGAATAGTCGAAAATGATGCATTGTTATTATGATGGGTTTTTTTTATTATTATTTTGTTCCGTTTTATTGGACTAGATGAAATAAGGATTTTTTTTTTTTTTAATGAAGGAATAAAAATTTGATTAATTTCTTTGATGGAATTTTATTTGCACACGATTGTGAACAAATCCAGAAGTTTATTGTTTTCTTTTTTATCATAGAAATGAATTTAAATACGTATGAAAAAAATCACATTATTAAATTTATTTTAATTGATATTCACGGCTAATCTCTTATTATATACAAAAATATCATACAAAGAGTTTAAAACCTCTTATCTCATACACATGATTCGAACTAGCAATTATAGATTATATTTTTAAAAATCTACTTTTGTTAAAAATTAACTCTTCATATATATATATATATATGTAGAAAAAAAATGTAGAAAGTAAGATAAATTGCATTGAATTTAAATTTTTATTAATACTACTCAATCGTACTTTAAATATCAATCGTGTTTTAAATTTTAATCAGTAAAGGCTTCCTTAACCAATTAGAAAACATAATTAAATTATTATCAAATCGAACTATTATTTCAACATGTATGTTTCAAATATTATTTTTAAATAATTAATTCGTAGTATTCCTTTATCGACGTACTTAAAACATATTATGCAAATATATTGTATTATTATTGCTAATTAAACGCTAACAAACTTTAATGACCATAAATTGATTTTGAATGATTAGAATTACGATTAAAGCTAATGATTGTAACCATTTAGACCTTTTTTTTCTAATCACCCAAAGTATTTTACTTAAATCGTGCTTTCTTTTAATTTAAAAAAACATTAAAGTAAACATCATGACATTATCTACCTCCCACATTTTCAAAATTCAATGAAAACATTTAATTTTAATTAAAAATAATAATACCAAACAGGCTGACGCCCACCCTAAATGAAACATGTAATATGTATTCTTTCAAGAATTAATATAAAGTTTAATTAGAAAAATTGAAAGTCATCATGCGAGACTAATTTGCATGAGCCCCTCCTAAAATGAAACTCGTTGTTTAAAAAGCGAATTTGCATAAAGATTCTCAGTAATTTACTTCAAATATGGGAAAACAAGTGAATTTAGAATGAATGGAGATGAAACGGCGCGAGTTTCTCTCCTTAGATGTACATTTTTTTTTTTCGATACATGAGTAATGCTTAAAATTCCGATCAATATCAAACTCATTTTGATATTGATACTTCTACACACTTTAATTTAAGTGATCGCATGAATAAGGTAATTACTATTTAAATCTAGCTCATATCATCACTTAGCTTGATTGAATTACTTTCGAATAGTCGAAAATGATGCATTGTTATTATGATGTTTTTTTTTTTTTTTTGCTTCGTTTCATCTGACTAGATGAAAGAAGTTTTTATTATTTTTTTTTATTTATTTATTTTTTATGGCAGAATAAAAAATTTGATTAATTTTTTTGATAAATTTGTATTTATAGATGACTGTGAACAAATTCAGTAGATTAAAACTTTTTCTTTTTGTTATAGAATTGAATTTAAAAATCTCATTATTAAATTTATTTTAATCAGTATTCACAGCTAATCTCTTCTAAAATATTGTATCTAATAAGTATTACATACATAAAATTATTATATAGATGTAATTATTATATGTAAATATATACAGACACTTATTATATGTATATAAATGTATTTGAGATGCATAGGATTCATTAGGTATAAATACAGTAGCAGTATATATTAATGTTAATTGTTTAAATATTAATATGCATGTTTAATTAGCATTAATGCTATATCGATACTACTACGCACTTTAATTTGAGTGATCACATGAATAAGGTAATTACTATTCCAATCCAGCTCATATCGTCACTTAGCTTGATTGAATTACTTTTGAATAGTCGAAAATGATGCATTGTTATTATGATGTTTTTTTAATATTATTTTGCTTCGTTTTATTGGACTAGATGAAATAATTTTTTTTTTATGGAAGAATAAATATTTGATTAATTTCTTTGATAGAATTGTATTTACAGATGATTGTGAACAAATCTGAGAGATTACAATTTTTTTGTTGCAATTGAATTTAAATACTTAAAACAATCACATTAAATTAGTTTTAATCGTTATTCGCGGTTAATTAATCTCTTATTACATACGAAAATGTCTAAGTCTGAAATCTAATAAGTATTATATACACGTAATTAATTATGTGCATATAATAATTATGTCTATATAATACTTATTAGATGAAATAAGTATTATATACACACAATTATTATAAACATGTAAATATATACATAAACTTATTATGTACGTGCAAATGTATTTGAAATACATATCGTTATTTTTCATCATTGGAGCAGCAGCCTCATGTTCGGCAAAGGCTGTCTGCCTACAGGCAGATAATACATAGGGTATATTGAGGTATAATTGCAGTAAAATTATGTACTAATATTTAACGTTTAAAAATAATATTAATGTTTAATGTTTAAAAATAATATTAATGTTTAATTAACATGAATGTTCTATTGATACTACTACACACTTTAATTTAAGTGATGGCATGAATAAGGTAATTACTATTCAAATCTAGCTCATATCACCACTTAACTTGATTGAATAACATTCGAATAGTAGAATGAAACGAGTATATCACCGTCCCAAAATACTTTTTAGAAGGTTATTGTCTCACATTTACTGTAATATGGGATAAAGTACGGGAAAGGTTCGCTAGGATCTTAATTATCGTGGCAAGACTATTTACAAAAGTTGTCACAATTTATATTGTGTACACCGCCAGTAGATAAGAATCCGAAGACCATCTACATACGTTATCATTGGGTCACCAATTGAGCATTCATCTGTATTGTGTTCTAATTTTTCTTCGTGGCCTTGTTAAGAAAGACGTTATTTTAATTTATAATCAGTTCAATTAATGCGAATTAATTAATTAAATTTACTAATGTGAGTTAATTTATTAAATTCATTAAATTCATTAATGTAAATTAATTCAGTAAATTCATTGTGAGTTAATTCATTAATGTGAATTAATTCATTAAATTCATTAATGTGAACTAATTCATTAAATGCGAATTATTTATAATGTTCTTTTCTAAGTGTTTTTATAAGAAATAAATCATTCTATAGTATGAAAAAATTGTTTTATTGTATGATATTTGGGACTTGATGGCCGAGTGTCTGGCGCTCGGTGGCATAAGTTTCGGGTTCTAACCCGTTGGTGCCATGAATGTGTAGTGGTTAAAAATCCAGTTTACACCGCTGGTCCAGGTTTAATATGACTGCTGGGGGTCGAACTGACAACCTTACCCTGTAAAAAGAAAAACTCCTTTTTTTCGGAATCTGTCATATAACCATAAGGCCATGGTCCACCATGGGCCAGGCAATATGACATGCAGTGCCAGGGAGTTAGTATGAAATTTACAATCAACTAAAGTTACTATTGTAATTATTGAAAGAAAGTTGAATGGAAAGTAAAAATTAAAACATTTTCTCAATACAATAATTAATATTAAATATCTATGACAGAAAATAGCGCAAAAACAACAACAAAAAAAAAAAATAGTTCATTTTTTTTAAAAATTAAATTAACAGGAAAAGCTCTTTTCAAATGCAATTATCTCAATTAATAAATTTAAAAATCTAAACCTTGCATTCTTATAACATAAATCTATCGGGATTAACCAATATAACTTGTCTGAGTGTAAGTCATTTTAAACAAAAAGAATTGTCTATCCTTTTAAATGGGTTATCTCAACCGAAGAAACGGGGAATGAACACATAATTGTTAATATTCATTAAATAGTCTGCACATAATCTTAAGTATACACACAGAAAATCATTATTGAGTATATATTGTTCTGCAAAAATTTGATTGTTTAAATTTTAATGATGTATATCGCGTATCGTTTTATAAATCTATTTAACTATCTATGTTGATATGAATTTAAATGTAATGCCACTGAATTTTTAATTAGCTTATAGAGACACCTATGATTAATAATCGTAATAAATGATGCAGACACATATGATTAATAATTGTAATAAATGATGCAGGCAATGCTCTATATAATCAATTACTGTAATTGTGGGTGAAATTCGATGAAAAAGGTATATGGCTTGATGAATTTCCTTTCAAATTGTAATCATTTATTTGTTCATTATTTTATTCATTTCATTTATTTCTTATTTTTATTGTTTAATCATTTATTATTTAATCGTTTATTTTTAGAATATTTGTAAGTGTATTAATGAATTCATTCATGTTGGATATTGTTAAAGGATTTTAAAAATAGAACATTTGTGCACATGTTGTTGAGCATTTTTAAAATAGAACATTAAAAAGATAACATACATTTATTGTAATTTGCTTGTAGTTATTTTATAAAAGCTTTTATATAACACGTTTCGATGAGGATAATACAATGACAATAGGATTACCTGATTAGAGTAGGTATTAATATGCAAGCCACTGCAGAAAATATCTTTATTACGTACTCCATTTTTATAATTTTGAAGTTCTTATCAAGTATTCTTCACTATTAAATGTTAATTATTTTATTTATAATTAACGATTCGAAAAAATATAACATCTTTTAAAATTTATGACTGCAGTTTTGCAGTAGTGCAATAAACGTATTTTGCTGCATTTCTAAAAAAATGCAATTATACGAATAATATTTGTAGTAGTAAAAGAATATTCATCAGTTCATAATCATTGTACAATAAAAATTTAAAAATGCAATGCATAATTAATTTAAGTTTACCAACTTATACTTATCAGCATTATATTAAAGAACACATTTAAATTTTCATAAAGTCTCTACATCTATTTCGTGTTCCAGTAATAACGTGTGCAGATAGCATGTTTAAGGGTTCAAATTCAATTCCACTGACTGCATCTGCTGCAGTCATTTTTCAGAAGCGAGTAGACTCGATGGTGATTGTGACAACATATGTAAAGCTTCTCTCTTCGATAATAACATATCGAATACTTCGATTTCATCCTGTACAACACGCTAATGCGAAGCAGTTGCCGTATAATTATTTCTAGAAGACAATATCTCTCCATTTACTCATTTGGATGAGCCTATTCGTGACACATATTAACGAAACGTAAGGCCGACTATTAATTGAAAGGTACATTGGCTCGATTTTCACAAATTTTGATTAAAACTCTACAAGTGTTTTCTTAAGATATGATAAAAGTCTGAAACGATAATAAAATGACGATTATTGCTTTTCAATTTTACCAATATAATAATCAAACACCCGAGAAGCAAATATTAACGAATATTAATTAACTCATTGAATTAATTTAATGATTAGGTTT
Organism: Caerostris extrusa; assembly: GCA_021605095.1. Taxonomy (NCBI): domain Eukaryota; kingdom Metazoa; phylum Arthropoda; class Arachnida; order Araneae; family Araneidae; genus Caerostris; species Caerostris extrusa. The sequence goes on along the minus strand of BPLR01004389.1, from coordinate 86,301 downwards.
AATGCATGAAAGAGGTGGAAATATTATTAATTATGGTGGTTTATGACGTGCAAATGTTTTAAAGAACAAGCGCAAATGTATTGAAAAAAAAAAAAAAAACATAAATACTAAACTTATAATACTTAACCATGTTTCCTCCTCCACACTTTCAACAGAGCCCCTGTTGCGCTCAAGAGAAAAGATCGGTTGACCTACAAACTATCAATAAGAGAGGAAGTATATTTTGCGTAATACTGAGCTTAGCCGAGTTTCTGTTTTTCAGTTAAGAAGTGGAGTTCTTCCATGGAGCAAACAATTATCCTCTTTTATTTTAAATGTGTAAGACATTGTATGTGTGTAGTGTTTGTGCGTGTGTAATTAAATCTATGAGTTTTCAAACCTGTGCCTCCAGTATCATAATCCAACTATACCCATTTACAATCTGGCCCGTGAGGCATGCATGTACCTAGACACTAAAAATTTACGTTTAATTTATTTTAATAAATTTTAAAGTTATTTAAAATATCAGTCTATTTAAAGTATATTTATGAATAAATATAGGTAAAAATAAATAGTATATTTTAAATTATAAATTTAAAAGTATGTTTTAAAGCGCATTATATAATAAAATATGCTTTAACTTTAAAAACAGCAACCGAGTTCAAGTTACAACATTAAAAGTTACTGGCCGACTTTCATTTTAAATTAACATTCACCATTATTAATAAACTCAGGAAAGCTAACACTAAATTTCAATCTTTATTTGGGAAATTAATTGACATCGAAAAAAAAATCAGCATTGTCATCTTGCATTGAGTACTATTTGAAAGAGAGTGTGTTATAACAAAGAAAATAGTCATGTACAAACTAATTAAGTTTGCCGTCAAATAACATGTCGGCTATTGGCACAGGACATTTTGTCGCCGGATATAGGACTCCTATGGAACGAACCTTTTAAAAAAGGACAGGAAAAAAAGTCTAGTAAAATGTTTCTGGCTAGGGGTTAGGTAGGGTTCTAAAAAAATGATTAAAAAAAAAAATGAAAATTAATGACTTACTCTTTTTAAGGTGATTGGTAGTAAAAAAAATCTAGCTTACTTTTGGATCTTAATTTACGATGATTATTAGTTAATTTTCTTTTCAGGCGCAAAAAAAATCGCAACAGAAAAATTAGAACTTGTCTTTAAAGATTGCGGCCCTTTTCGCAATCTTTTTTTTTTGTGCTTGATCAATTTTTTTGAGTAATAATTATGAGTTTATGCCTCGATTCTTCTATGTTAACTGAGAGGGAATCATTTTGAGTTGCTAGGCATGAAATGTATAGCAGTAACTTTTACTCACTCAACTTTTATACTTCATAGCGTTTTTAATTGCTCATCCATTTATGCAGATACACTTAAATTAGCTGGAGATCTGAAGAAATTAACCGAATGGCTTATAGTGAGCGATAGCAATTAAGGTAATTAGACGAAATTGTTGATATCTAGAACACATCTTAGAGATAAGTTGTAAATAATAAAATATTCAAACTTAAAATTAACAACTGATAGCAAATTTAGAAACTTTCCCCTGTGTGTGCCATGATTAAGATATCTTTATTTTATAAATTTGAAAAAGTTTAATTACGAGATGCTTTTAATTAGGTGTGTTGATCACAAATTGAAATTATTTGAATAATTTAGTTTCTTAATGGGCACAATTCTAAGTATGCTTATAAGTAAAACGTTTTAAGGCAATATTATCAATCTGATTTTAAAATATTTATTAATTTAGGATAGCTGTATATTAAACTCAAATGTGAAAGGGATTTTCAATTAAAGTTCTTTTTAATAAAGTAAATGAAGTGAAATTTATTTTAATAAAAAACATTTATTATTAAAATTGAGTCTTTTTCGAGCGAAGCTGTAATTATGTAACTTTTATTTTAAATATATAAAATACTGCATGTATATGGTGTTTGTGTGTGTGTGTGTAAATAAATCTGTAAGTTTTCATATCTGAAACTCATGCATCTCAATAAAATTCACCCATTTAGAATGTGGAGTTCAAAGAGGGCTAATTACCTACACACTACAAACTTACATTTAATTTAATTTTAATACATTTTAAAATTATTTAAAAATATTAATCTATTTAGAATATATTTATGAATAAATTTAGGTAAAATATAAATAGTATGTTTTAAATTTTAAATGTAAAAGTATATTATAAATGACGTTCATTATATAGTAAGTTACGCTTTAACTTTAATAACAGCAACTGAGCTCAAGTTACAACATTAAAAGTTACTAGCAGACAATAAACTTTCATTTTAAATTAACTTCCACCATTATTAATCAACTCTCACGAGTTAACGCTAAATTTCGATCTCTATTTGGGAAATTAATTGATACCGAAAAAAAAAACCAGCATTGTCATCTTGCATTGAGTACTATTTGAGAGAGAGTGCGTTATAACAAAGAAAATAGTCAGGTAGTTTTAATTAGTTTGCCGTCAAATGACATGTCGGCTATTGGCACAGGACATTTTGTCGCAGGATATAGGACTCCTATGGAATGCACCTTTAAAAAAAAAAAGGAGAAAAAAATAAAATATCTGGTATAAAATGTTTCTGGCTAGGGGTTAGGCAGAGTTCTAAAAAAAAATGATTAAAAAAATGAAAATTAATGACTTACTATTTTTTAAGGTGATTGGTAGTATAATAGCTAGCTTACTTCGGATCTTAATTTACGATGATCATTAGTTAATTTTCTCGTCAGGCGTAAAAAAATCGTTGCAGAAAAAAAAAAGGAACTTGTCTTTAAAGATTACGGCATTTTTTTCCAATCATTTTTTTGTGCTTGATCAAATTTTTTTTAGTAATAATTAGGAGTTTATACCACGGTCCTTCAATGTTAACTGAGAGGGAATTATTTTTGAGTTGCTAGGCATGAAATGCATAGGAGCAATGAAAATTACTCACTTCAACTTTTATACTTTATAGCTTTTTTAATTACTCATCCATTTATGCAGATGCACTTAAATTAACTCGAGATCTGAAGAAATTAACCGAATTGCTTATAGTGAGCGATAGCAATTAAGGTAATTAGACGAAATTGTTGATATCTAGAACACATCTTAGAAATAAGTTGTAAATAATAAAATATTCAAATTGAAAATTAACAACTGATAGCAAATTTAGAAACTCTCACTCTATGTGTGCCAGGAGTTAAATTTCTTTTTATTTTTAAAATTTATTTTGAAAAGGTTTATTACGAAATGCTTTTAATTAGGTATCTTAATCACAAATTGAAATTATTTGAATAATTTAGTTTCTTAATGGGCACAATTCTAAAGTATGCTTAAAAGTAAAAAGTTTTGTTTTGAGTATTTTTGTTGCAAAAATTAAGACTTTAAGAAAATATTGTCAATCTGAGTTTAAAATATTTATTAATTTAAAATACCTATATATAAAACTGAAATGCGAAAGGAATTTTTAAATTTACGTTTGTTAATAAAATGAATGGTGTGAAATTTATTTTAATAAAGAAAACGATTATTATTAATATTGAAATGGAGTCTTTCCACGGAGCGAAGCTGCAATTATGTGTCTTTTATTTTGAATATGTAAAATACTGTATATATAAGGTGTTTGCGCGTGTGTAAATAAATCTGTGAATTTTCAAACCTGACCCTCATGTATTTCAAACCAACCCATCCATTAACAATCTGACCCCCAAAGTAAGGCCAGCATGTACCTACACACTTCAAAATTGCATTTAATTTAATTTTATTAATTTTAAAAATATGTAAAATATATTTATGAATAAATAAAAGTTAAACGATAAATAGTATATTTTAAATTATGTGTTTAAAAGTATATTTTAAAGCGCATTATATAATAAGTAGTGCTTAACTCAAACAACAGCAGCTGAGCTCAAGTTACAACATTAAAAGTTACTAGCAGACAATAAACTTTCATTTTAAATTAACTTCCACTATTATTAATCAACTCAGGCAAGCTAACACTAAATTTCGATCTCTATTTGGGAAATTAATTGACACGGAAAAAAAAAAATCAGCATTGTCATCTTGAATTGAGTACTATTTGAGAGAGAGTGCGTTATAACAAAGAAAATAGTCATGTAGTTTTAATTAGTCTGCCGTCAAATGACATGTCGGCTATTGGCACAGGACATTTTGTCGCCTGATATAGGACTCCTATGGAACGAACCTTTAAAAAAAGGACAGAAAAAAAAAAATCTAGTATAAAATGTTTCTGGCTAGGGGTTAGGTAGAGCTCTAAAAAAAAAAAAAATGATTAAAAAATGGAAAATTAATGACTCACTGTTTTTTTAAGGTGATTGGTAGTAAAAAAAAAATTCAGCTTACTTTGGATCTTAATTTACGATGATCATTAGATAATTTTCTTGTCAGGCGTAAAAAATCATAGTAGAAAAAAAAGGGAACTTGGCTTTAAAGATTACGGGCCTTTTTTGCAATCATTTTTCGGTCTCATGATCAATTTTTTTTTAGTAAAAATTATGAGTTTATGCCACGGTTCTTCAATGTTAACTGAGAGGGGATTATTTTTGAGTAGCTAGGCATGAAATGCATAGGCGCAATGAAAATTACTCACTTCAACTTTTTTACTTTATAGCGTTTTTAATTGCTCATCCATTTATGCAGATACACTTAAATTAGCTGGAGATCTGAAGAAATTAACCGAATTGCTTATAGTGAGCGATAGCAATTAAGGTAATTAGACGAAATTGTTGAGAACTAGAACACCTCTTAGAGATAAGTTGTAAATAATAAAATATTCAAACTGAAAATTAACAACTGATAGCAAATTTAGAAACTTTCCCTGTATGTGCCATGATTAAGATATTCTTTATTTTTTAAAATTTGAAAAGTTTAATTACGAGATGCTTTTAATTAGGTGTCTTGATCACAAATTGAAATTATTTGAATAATTTAGTTTCTTAATGGGCACAATTCTAAGTATGCTTATAAGTAAAACGTTTTAAGGCAATATTATCAATCTGATTTTAAAATATTAATTAATTTAGGATAGCTGTATATTAAACTCAAATGCGAAAGGGATTTTCAATTAAAGTTCTTTTTAATAAAGTAAATGAAGTGAAATTTATTTTTAATAAAAAAACATTTATTATTAACAATTACTACTAACATTAAAATGGAGTCTTTCGGAGCGGAGCTGTAATTATGTAACTTTTTATTTTAAATATATAAAATACTGCATGTATATGGTGTTTGTGTGTAAATAAATCTGTAAGTTTTCAAATCTGAACCTCATGCATCTCAACAAAATTCACCCATTTAGAATGTGGAGTTCAAAGAGAGGCCATTACCTACACACTACAAACTTACATTTAATTTATTTTAATACATTTTAAAATTATTTAAAATATTAATCTATTTAGAATATATTTATGAATAAATTTAGGTAAAATATAAATAGTATATTTTAAATTTTAAATTTAAAAGTATATTATAAATGGCATTCAATATATACTAAGTTAAGCTTTTAACTTTAATAACAGCAACTGAGCTCAAGTTACAACATTAAAAAAAAATTACTAGCAGACAATAAACTTTGATTTTAAATTAACTTCCACCATTATTTATCAACTCACGAGTTAACGCTAAATTTCGATCACTATTTGGAAAATTAATTGATACCGAAAAAACCCAGCATTGTCATCTTGCATTGTGTACTATTTGAGAGAGAGTGCCTTATAACAAAGAAAATAGTCATGTAGATTTAATTAGTTTGCCGTCAAATGACATGTCGGCTATTGGCACAGGACATTTTGTCGCAGGATATAGGACTCCTAAGGAATGAACCTTTAAAAAAAAAAGGAGAGAAAAAAATCTGGTATAAAATGTTTCTGGCTAGGGGTTAGACAGAGTTCTAAAAAAAAAAATGATTAAAAAAATGAAAATTAATGACTTACTATTTTTTAAGGTGATTGGTAGTATAATAGCTAGCTTACTTCGGATCTTAATTTACGATGATCATTAGTTAATTTTCTCGTCAGGAGTAAAAAAATCGTAGCAGAAAAAAAAGGGAACTTGTCTTTAAAGATTACGGCATTTTTTTTCCAATCATTTTTTTGTGCTTGATCAATTTTTTTTTTAGTAATAATTAGGAGTTTATGCCACGGTCCTTCAATGTTAACTGAGAGGGAATTATTTTTTGAGTTGCTAGGCATGAAATGCATAGGCGCAATGAAAATTACTCACTTCAACTTTTATACTTTATAGTGTTTTTAATTACTTGTCCATTTATGCAGATGCACTTAAATTAACTGGAGATCTGAAGAAATTAACCGAATTGCTTATAGTGAGCGATAGCAATTAAGGTAATTAGACGAAATTGTTGATATCTAGAACACATCTTAGAGATAAGTTGTAAATAATAAAATATTCAAATTGAAAATTAACAACTGATAGCAAATTTAGAAACTCTCACTCTATGTGTGCCATGAGTTAAATTTCTTTTTTTTTTAAAAATTTTGAAAAGGTTTATTACGAAATGCTTTTAATTAGGTGTCTTAATCACAAATTGAAATTATTTGAATAATTTAGTTTCTTAATGGGCACAATTCTAAAGTATGCTTAAAAGTAAAAGTTTTTGTTTAGAGTATTTTTTTGTTGCAAAAATTAAGACTTTAAGGAAATATTGTCAATCTGAGTTTAAAATATTTATTAATTTAAAATACCTATATATAAAACTGAAATGAGAATGGAATTTTTAAAATTACGTTTATTTTAATAAAGTGAATGGTGTGAAATTTATTTTAATAAAGAAAGCAATTATTATTAATATTAAAATGGAGTCTTTCCACGGAGCGAAGCTGCAATTATGTATCTTTTATTTTGAATATGTAAAATACTGTATATATGGTGTGTTAGCGTGTGTAAATAAATATGTGAATTTTCAAATCTGACCCTCATGTATTTCAAACCAACCCACCATTTACAATCTGATCCCAAAGTGAAGGCCAGCATGTACCTACACACTTCAAACATACATTTAATTTATTTTTATAAATTTTAAAAATTATTTAATTATTAGTAAAAATATATTTATGAATAAATAAGGTAAAATATAAATAGTATATTTTAAATTATATATTTAAAAGTATATTTTAAAGCGCATTATATAATAAGTAGTGCTTTAACCTTAAACAACAGCAACTGAGCTCAAGTTACAACATTAAAAGTTACTATGCTGACAAGAAACTTTCATTTTAAATTAACTTCCACCATTATTAATCAACTCAGGCAAGCTAACGCTAAATTTCGATCTCTATTTGGGAAATTAATTGACACGGAAAAAAAATCCGCATTGTCATCTTGCATTGAGTACTATTTGAAAGAGAGTGCGTTATAACAAAGAAAATAGTCATGTAGTTTTAATTAGTTTGCCGTCAAATGACATGTCGGCTATTGGCACAGGACATTTTGTCGCCGGATATAGGACTCCTATGGAACGAACCTTTAAAAAAAGGACAGAAAAAAATCTAGTAAAAATGTTTCTGGCTAGGGGTTAGGTAGAGCTTTAAAAAAAAAGATTAAAAAAATGAAAATTAAAGACTTACTATTTTTTAAGGTGATTGGTAGTAAAAAAATCTAGCTTACTTTTGGATCTTAATTTACGATGATCATTAGTTAATTTTCTTGTCAGGCGTAAAAAAATCGTAGTAGAAAAAAAGAAACTTGTCTTTAAAGATGACGGCCCTTTTTGCAATCATTTTTTTGTGCTTGATCAATTTTTTTTTGTAATAATTATGAGTTTATGCCACGGTTCTTCAATGTTAACTGAGAGGGATTATTTTTTGAGTTGCTAGGCATGAAATGTAATGAAAATTACTCACTTCAACTTTTATACTTTATAGCGTTTTTAATTGCTCATCCATTTATGCAGATGCACTTAAATTAGCTGGAGATCTGAAGAAATTAACCGAATTGCTTATAGCGAGCGATAGCAATTAAGGTAATTAGATAAAATTGTTGATATCTAGAACAAATCTTAAAAATAAGTTGTAAATAATAAAATATTCAAACTGAAAATTAACAACTGATAGGAAATTTAGAAACTTTCTATGTGCCATGAATTATATTTCTTTATTTTTAAAAATTGAAAAGTTTAATTACCAGATGCTTTTAATTAGGTGTCTTGATCACAAATTGAAATTATTTGAATAATTTAGTTTCTTAATGGGTACAATTCAAATATGCTTATAAGTTAAAACGTTTTTTTTTAGAGCAAAAATTAACGCCTTAAGGCAATATTATCAATTTTATTTTAAAATATTTATTAATTTAGGATAACTGTATATTAAACTCAAATGCTAAAAGGATTTTAAAATTAAAGTTCTTTTTAATAAAGTAAAATGAAGTGAAATTTATTTTAATAAAGAAAACTATTATTATTTACGATTACTATTAATATTAAAATGGAGTCTTTCGGAGCGAAGCTGTAATTATCTGTAACTTTTATTTTAAATATGTAAAAACTGTATGCATATGGTGTTTGTGCGTGTGTAAATAAATCTGTGAGTTTCAAATCTGAACCTCATGCATCTCAACCCAAATCACCCATTTAAAATATGGAGTTCAAAGTAAGGCTAGCATTCACCTACACACTATAAACTTACATTTAATTTATTTTTAATAAATTTTAAAATTATTTAAAATTAATTAAAATATATTTATGAATAAATATAGGTAAAATATAAATAGTATATTTTAAATTATATATTTAAAAGTATATTTTAAAGTGCCATATATAATAAGTTACCCTTTAACATTTCCAACAGCAACTGATCTCAAGTTACAACATTAAAAGTTACTAGCCGACAATAAACTTTCATTTTAAATTAACTTTCACCATTATTAATCAACTCGCAAGCTAACGCTAAATTTCGATCTCTATTTGGGAAATTAATTGACACCGAAAAAAAAAAAAAATCCGCATTGTCATCTTGCATTGAGTACTATTTGAGAGAGACTGCGTTATAAAAATGAAAATAGTCATGTAGTTTTAATTAGTTTGCCGTCAAATGACATGTCGGCTATTGGCACAGGACATTTTGTCGCCGGATATAGGACTCCTATGGAACGAACCTTTAAAAAAAAAGGACAGAAAAAAAAATCTAGTATAAAATGTTTCTGGCTAGGGGTTAGGTAGAGTTCTAAAAAAAAAAATGATTAAAAAATGAAAATTAAAACTTACTATTTTTTAAGGTGATTGGTAGTAAAAAAAAAATGTAGCTTACTTTGGATCTTAATTTACGATGATCATTAGTTAATTTTCTTGTCAGGCGTAAAAAAATCGTACGAGAGAAAAAAAAAGGGAACTTGTCTTTAAAGATTACGGCCCTTTTTGCAATCATTTTTTTGTGCTTGATCAATTTTTTTTTTTGTAATAATTATGAGTTTATGCCACGGTTCTTCAATGTTAACTGAGAGGGAATTATTTTTGAGTTGCTAGGCATGAAATGTAATGAAAAAAATTACTCACTCCAACTTTTATACTTTATAGCGTTTTTTTTTTAATTGCTCATCCATTTATGCAGAATGCACTTAAATTAGCTGGAGATCTGAAGAAATTAACCGAATTGCTTATAGTGAGCGATAGCAATTAAGGTAATTAGACGAAATTGTTGATATCTAGAACACATCTTAGAGATAAGTTGTAAATAATAAAATATTCAAACTGAAAATTAACAACTGATAGCAAATTTAGAAACTCTCTCTCTCTATGTGCCATGAGTTAGATTTTTTATTTTTAAAAATTTGAAAAGGTTTAATTACGAGATGCTTTTAATTAGGTGTCTTGATCACAAATTGAAATTATTTGAATAATTTAGTTTCTTAATGGACACAATTCTAAGTATGCTTATAAGATATTTCTATAAAACGTTTTTGTTTATTCTTGCAAAAATTAAAGCCTTTAAGGAAATATTATCAATCTTATTTTAAAATACATATTAATTTAGGATAACTGTATATTAAACTCAAATGTGAAAGGGATTTTAAAATATAAGTTTTTTTAATAAAGTAAATGAAGTGAAATTTATTTTAATAAAGAAAACAATCATTATTTTAACGATTATTATTAATATTAAAATGGAGTTTTTCCACGGAGCGAAGCTGTAATTATGTGTCTTTTATTTTAAATATGTAAAATACTGTATGCATATGGTGTTGTGCGTGTGTAAATAAATCTGTGAGTTTTCAAATCTGAACCTCATGCCATCTGAACCCAAATCACCCATTTACAATATGACCTCCAAAGTGAAGCCAGCATTTACCTACATACTACAAACTTACATTTAATTTTTTTAATAAATTTTAAAATTATTTAAAATTTAATCTATTTAAAATATATATGAATAAATATAGTCCAAAATATAAATAGTATATTTTAAATTATATATTTAAAAGTATATTTTAAAGCTCATTATATAATAAGTTAAAAATGGTTTTAACTTTAAAAACAGCAACGTAGCTCAAAACTACATTAAAAATTTTACTTATCCAAAGTATTATAAACTTTCATTTTAAATTCACTTTCACCTTTATTAAAAACTGAAAGAAAACATTAAACTAAATTACTGATGCTCTATTTGGGAAATTAATTGACACCGAAAAAAATCAGCATTGTCATCTTGCATTGAGTACTTGTTTGAGATGAGAATGAGTTGTGGGCTCAAAAAATAGTTCCAAGCTGAGAGCTTTCTTCAGATTTGCCGTCAAATGACATATGTCGAAAGGGGCTGGCTTTTTCTCCCGAACATATCCCATACATGACATTTTGTCGAAGGATTTAAAAAAAAAAGGACAGAAAAGGCCAGTATAAATGCGCTGGGTGTTTTAGAGTTCTCAAAAAAGTCATTAAAAAATGAAAATGAATGACTTATTATCATCCATGATTGAAGTCAGAAAAAACCTCGAAACAAGCTTTACATTGGCTCTTAATTTACGATGATCATTAGTAATTTTTTGACCAGTCACATACCCCGTAAAAAAAATGGAGGTCTGAAAAAAAAAGGAACCGTCTTTCAAAGATGCCGGCCCATACCATTTTTTGATGGAAAATGATGTCTTTCCGCTTTCAAATTTTTTTCAAAATTATGTTCCACGTTCTTCCATATCGTTACCCGACGAGAATCACTACTGAGACTAAACCGGGACTGTCACTGAACATCACATTGGCCCACTCTTTTTAATTGCTCCAATGCTGATTTTTCAAACTCCAGTTAAAACAAGCGCTTTATGCGCAGACATGAGGGGAATGGAAAAATTGTCTACTGGCATACAGGCCAGCATGATTGATTCTCCTGTAAACAGTTTTCTCGAAATTTGTATTCCTGTGGCGACTGTGAGAAACCCAGTGCCTGGCAGTACCGCCCTCTGAATTCGAGCACTTATTACCAAGATATCGGTTTTGGCTAGGGGTTTTTGGTTTGATAATGGCTGTCGGGTAACATCTCCCGTTCTTTTAAACCTTGCCACGGTCTTGAGATCACAGACTGGTCCATCTTCAAAATTTTACACTTCGGTTTGTGATCGTCCGAATTCCAGCATTCCAACGATTCTTCATTTCGCAAACATGTCCAATTGGCGTGTTTGTGGCATCATTCACCTTGTTTGATGGTTAACAACGTTCCTTACGAGATTAGCAGTTGCACGAAACTTGTCTGAACTGCCTGCTGCGTGAATCGGTTTCTTTTATGTTCCAACATGCGCAGGTGTTTCGCGCAGGACGTGTCGATGAAACGTTTTGCATACACTCAATGTTTATTCTTCACCCAATTAATATCCGCAAGAAATTTGGAATAATTGTACGAATATTTACTCCATGTTTTTCTCATTTTACGATTTTATGCTTAACTTTCGGACATCAGTGTATATAAATATATATATGAATAAATATAGGTAAAATATCAATAATATATTTTAATTTATATATTTACAATTATATTTTAAAATGCAACATATAATAATTTACGCTTTAAGTTTATCAAGAGCAGCTGAGATCAAGTCACAACATTAAAAGTTACTAGCAGACAATAAACTTTCATTTTAAATTAACTTTCACCGTTATTAATCAATTCAGGCAAGCTAAAGATAAATTTCGATCTCTATTTGGGAAATTAATTGACACCGAAAAAAAGTCTGCCTTCTCATCTTGCATTGAGTACTATTTGAGAGAGACTGCGTTATAAAAGAAAATAGTCATGTAGTTTTAATTAACGTTTGCCGTCAAATGACATGTCGGCTATTGGCAAAGGACATTTTGTCGCCTGATATAGGTCTCCTATGGAACGAACCTTTAAAAAAAAGGGACAGAAAAAATCTAGTATAAAACGTTTCTGGCTAGGGTTAGGTAGAGTTCTAAAAAAAATGATTAAAAAATGAAAATTAATGACTTACTATTTTTAAGGTGATAGGTAGTAAAAAAGATCTAGCTTACTTTTGGATCTTAATTTACGATGATCATTAGTTAATTTTCTTGTCAGGCGTAAAAAATCGTAGCGAAAAAAAAGGGAACTTGTCTTTAAAGATTACGGTGCTTTTGTGCAATCATTTTTTTTTTTTTTTTTTGCAATCATTTTTTGTGCTTGATCAATTTTTTTTTAGTAATAATTATGAGTTTATGCCACGGTTCTTCAATGTTAACTGAGAGGGAATTATTTTTGAGTTGCTAGGCATGAAATGTAATGAAAATTACTCACTGAACTTTTATATTTTATAGCGTTTTTAATTTCTCATCCATTTATGCAGATGCACTTAAATTAGCCGGAGATCTGAAGAAATTAACCGAATTGCTTATAGTGAGCGATAGCAATTAAGGTAATTAGACGAAATTGTTGATATCTTGAACACATCTTAGAGATAAGTTGTAAATAATAAAATATTCAAACTGAAAATGAAGAACTGATAGCAAATTTAGAAACTTTATCTCTCTGTGTGCCATGAGATAGATTTGTTTTTTTAAGTTTATTTTGAAAATGTTTAATTGTGAGATGCTCTTAATTACGTGTCTTGATCAGAAATTGAAATTATTTGAATAATTTAAAAAATAATGGACACAATTCTGACTATGCTTATAAGTAAAAGGAATTGTTTAGAAAATTTTTATTGCAAAAATTTAGACTTTAAAGAAATATTGTCAATTTTATTTAAAAATATTTATCAATTTAGGTTAACTACGTATAAAACACAAATACGAAAGGGATTTTAAAATTTACATTCTTTTTAATAAATTAAATAATTTGAAATTTATTTTAATTAAGTAAAAAATTTGATGAAATGGAAGGATGAGGGGTTTTGAAGAATTATTATTATTATCAATAGATTTATTATTAATATTAAAAACAAAGACATAGGATGAATATGATATTTTAATTACTACATACATTTAAAAATATATGTAATAAATACACAACACATCTCCATGACAATATATAATGAGTTTTTCCATAATTTTTTCAATGCTTACAACATGCTTCAAGTAAAAATTTTTAAATATGTTTCTATAAATTTTCTCTTTGAAAAATTATAAATGTAATGATATCTTTAAATATAAAATGTAATGGTAACATAAATTGTAATTAATAAATTTATTTAATTGATGTTCAATAAGAATTCCTTTGTTAATATCTTAAAAGGCAAAATCATATTCCAATACTGAATTTAACGTAGACTTTTATATTATTGTATTACAATAGATCTAACAAAAATTATTAAATTCTATATTATTATTCCTTTCATTTTTAAATTATTAAATAGTAAATATGGACTTATACAATTAATGGCTTTCTATGCTACAGATATGACTATTGCATAGCATTTTGGGTGACTGCAAAAAATAAATAAATAGCAAGAAATCATTTTCATAGAAAATAAAATTTTAAATCAATAATTAATATTGAAAAGAAGCACAATACCGAGATTATCCTTTTGATAGTATACGTAGGCCTAGTGGTACTAGGTATATCTAGCAGTAACGAGGGCTTATATCTTAATGATATTCCGTTACAAACACTGTTTTTAAAAACTAGGAGAATTGGGAACCCAGGAATTACTGACAATTGTGTAGTTAATGGCGATTGATAGAAAGTCTCATAACAAAAGCCTGAATTTCGAAAATTTTGTGTGTTTCGATTTGTACATTTAACAATCTTTTTATAAGTGATCTCAAAAAGACGACATCGTCTTTTCATTTTTGCCGATTCATTGTTCATGGCATGCATAAGTGAAACACGACATATGTGCAAATAAAAACCCTTAAAATTAAAGGTAATGAATTTAATTTTTCGAAAAAGAAGCACTATGATGTCCAATTATGTTGATGCCTATAATTTTTCTAAAACTTATTGTACATTTTCCTTTCCAGATTGTTCTGTTACAAATTAAAATATTCTTCTTTTTGTGTCGTTAGACCAACTTTAACAAAGGCTAAATGGAATTTAAACATTTTAATCATTATATTTCTATCAAATGATTGCAAAATTTATAAAAAGAAATTCCAACAATGTATATTCCCTGAGATATATGTTTTCCCTGTAATTATAAGAAATAATTTAATACTGACATCAATATTTATAAATTTTCTTCCATTCTATTTCTCCCTATATACAATAAATTTGGTGACAATTTATTCATTAAAATTACTTGAATATTTTCGAACTGTCTTAGTAGATAATATTATATGTTCACTCTAATAGAATAAACCTAAAGAGTTACAGTAGCGTTTCAATAATCTAAAGAGCTACAGTAGCAATAAACAATAGATACATTCGAAATATTTTGACTAGAAACTGGAAATAATAGCATGAATTTTTAAAGATGCATAATAGCAGAAAAAGTATCATTTTCTAAAGTTCAACATAAATTCTTGCTAATCCTTTTAACAAAATGCAAAGATATGTTTTGAAAACTAATAATTTCCTTCTGAAAATAAACGTGATTTTAATGTTTTTCCCTTTTATGTGAAGATCTGAAAATGTAAATATAGAAAATTAACGACTTTTGAACTCAAGTAAGGTTTGAAATGCATGGAAGTGTTCTAAAGATATTTTATTCAATAATTAAGAAATAAACTCTGTTAAGCCAGGTACCTCTGAATATTTTAATAAGGATGAAATGTGTAACACTGAATTTTAAATTTCTATATATCTTGCGGTAATTAATTTTTGTAGAATTTTTAGGTAGAGACAGTAACATTTGCATGTCTATTAATAGTTTTCTAGTGATTTATTAAAATTTCTCTTGCATTAAATTCAATTTTGAATGGGAAATACATTATGGTGTGGAATTTTGGGGAGCAAATAATAAATGTTACTCTGTTACTCAATTTATAAAATAAACTTCAGATTATTTTTTTTTAAATGAATTGAAGATTGTTCACAACAAAAACGCGACAATAAAAAATCAAAAACTAAATCTGCTTTGTAAGAAAAAAAAATGGATAATTATTGTATGTAAGAATTAAATAAAGCTTGCTTCGTTAGTAACAAGAATTCGAAATAAGAAATATCGTTCAAAAATTAAAAATAAGTCTTTAAAATTTAAATATAATTTGAATGGCTTACGAATTTAGTAAATAAACTAATTCAGTTGATTAACTAGTACATTAATTAATATATATGAATTATTTTTTAATTAATAATCATTGTGAATTTAAAATAAAATATTAATAAACACGATTTTCTTATGCAGAAATGAAACTTTTTTAAATTTCTTGTACAGAAATGAAAGATAAAGCTTTTAGTTTTATTTTAAAGTCGGTGTTATTTGAAAGATAATGGAAACAAAAAGTTTACGTCCTAATATAATATGCTCTTGATATAAATAATTAAAATATTTTGTTTAAAATTTGTTGTGCTTTGCTAAAAGTGAGAATTCTGAAGCCAAAAATTAAATTAAAAAAATTCAGACTAAAGATTTAATTTACAAAGATCAATCATTTGAAGATTCATAAAATATTAAATTGAACATTATTTTGTAGAACATTAAGCTAATTTTTGTACGGAAAAATAAGTGAAAAAAGCATATCATTTTGAATTTATTTTCTATAAGGTAAAATTGAAATTTAACTTATCAACGAAACAAAAGAACTAAAAACTTATGGTAGGAATTTTTGGTTACATCATCACAATGTACAAAAGGCATTTACCAAAAATTAGCGATTAATATTAATATGCTTTCTTACATAATATAAACTCGATATTTTTTTCCGTAACTGATGATTTTAGTTAATTGGTAATCTAAAATATTTGAAGCGTAAAAAGAAAATTTGAAATAACTATTAATAAAAAATAATCTAGGACAGCTTTTAAATATCTGTACAGGATATAATATTGAAGCAAAATACATTAAAGAACAAAACGATTAAAAAAATATTTGAAATTAAATAAAAATTAAACTTTCAATTAAAAATTTTTCGATAAGTTCAAAATTGGAATATTTTTGAAAACTTTCACTTTCAGAACAAAAATAATTGTTTTTAAAATAAAAAAAAGATTAATTTGTAAGTTTTGATGAAACGCCAAAGATAAAATAAAAAATTTTTTAATTTAAAAAAATTATTTTTTTCAATGATTTAATTATTTTTATTCAAAACTCGCATAGTTTGAAACTGAATTATTTGATCTTTAAAATAGCGAAAGATAGATCATTAAAAAAACCCAAATATTGTAATTTTAAAAAGCGAAACTTCAACTTTGGTTTTTCGATTTTCATTTCTTTAATAAGAGTAAAAACCACTTGTCAAAGTTCGCCATTCTGGTTGCAAAATTAAAATTTTCTCTCTCTCTTTCTCTTTTTTGCTGAAAACTTGTGAAATTTGAATGTTAATGAATTTTCATCTTCTTCTGATCATTAGAAGTTTTTTAGTAAAAAAAATTTCCAATCATTCCCAAATCTCTCTACTGTCAAATAAAATACTTGCAGATATAATACGCGAATTCATTTAAAACAATGGTGTACAGAATTTATGGAGCTAAGTAATTTTCAAGCAGTTTTAAGTAGCTTTTAATTGAAAGTACAATTCAATTTCACTTTAGTAGAAAGATAATTATTATGCAAATATCAGTATGAAGATCAAGTGACATGAAGGCAAGCAAAAGCAATCCACTTTGCCAGTGCATGTAGATTAAAATAGTACATATAGATGGTGCACCTACTGGTCAGATTAAGTTTTTGGTTTGAATTGTCAGTCGGATTCTGTGGGTCCAGGATTGTATATGCATAGCACCCTCAATATATATATATATAACTTTTTTTATATTTAGCGGAGGATCCAACTCTTGCTATATTTTTTCTACTAATCACAACGCTATTTTGTGTCAGTACAAGACTAATAATAAGAAGGAGGATATTAAACGATATTTTGAAAGTTCTGGTTAGAAGAAAACCTTTTTGCGACAATGTTCACCAATATCTGTGAAGTATTTAATGTAAGAAGTGTAGAGTCAAAGAATTTGAATCTACAAAAGTATTAGTATAAGACAACATAGCTCCACTAACCACACTATAATTGTAAAAGATAAATTGGTAGCGGTCAATTTAAGGAACACAATGTCAATTGATGGCCGATGTAATTTCCTACAGGTTAAAAGGGATTCATACCAGTAAGTGGGCAATATTGAACAGCATCTTTGTAGGTAACTACGCAAAACATAAGCGCCCATACACCTTCATAAAGGGTGTTTATTCTCCACTGACCTGAATACTGCATGCATAGCTGCGCATCAGTGCCACCGTTTATAATAGTGTGAGGAATGCAAAATCTGGATGCCTAATAAATAGAATCAAATGCTTTTCTATGTTGTTTCAGAGCCCCAAACGATTCTCACCATACTTTGAAAATGTAATGAAGCAATTTAATACTCTTTCATCAGGGAAAAGACCATTACAGTGGTCCTAGTGTGCTTCTGAGTGGTGGCATAATGATAAAGGAGCGATTTGAACTCCTGTGTCTGTAAGGGGTGTCTGTAGATGTAGCTATTATTAGCAAGTGATCCTCCCCACGTTTGTTTATTCAGAAATGCTATTGGTGCTTTCTTTATTAATTGTAGTCAATATATGGATGCAACCACTAGACTCTAACAAACCTCTAGCAGCCACCATCTTCCCCAGAAGATGTCCATGGATAAAGCTGAATATACTAAATATCTATAATGTTGTGGTGTCGAATGGCCATGATAATATGTTGAGCATTTAAAATCAACAATAAATAACATAATATTAGTATAGTGCTTGTACAGAAATATAAAAATAGGGAGAAAAACAAAAGATAGAGAAATATCTGTACAGAAGCTCTCAATCCTTTTTGCTACCATTATGTCATAATGATTTCAGCGTTAACCATAATGTAATTTGAAGGGTTCATATTCATTTATAAATTTTATTCCTAGAAATTAGTTATATTTTCATACAACACTTAAAACGTTAAAAAGTTTTAAATAACTATTAATTGTAAAAAATGTGTATTTCAATATTTACTCAAAATGAAATGAAAAAAAGAGGATTCATTTTTATTCAAATGGAAAAAATTTATTTTTTTAACAAGGAATTATGCTTAAAATAATGTAAGAGTTACCATATGGAAATACATAATCCATTTTATTAAACTCTTAACTCTAAGATTTGAATGACAATTGTACATAATAATATTAAATAATATTTGTTGTTACTTTTTATTTAATTTAATTTTTTTAATGTGGTTACTTTTCTACATAACCTAATCTCATATCCAAGCCTATTATATATAGGCTTGGCATCCTTGGCATAGAGAGGCAAGTTTTGAATAAAAAAAGACATCAATTATTAAATGTCTTTTTCCAGTTTTGTGTTATATATTAAAAATGATATGTTATATTATGTGATTAACATAAGCATAAAAAAAACGACAAGTTTATGACACAGAAAGAATAAATAATGTATGTAAACATGATATGCAAATATGGTAAACAAATTTAATTCATTTGTTCAATCTATGAAATATAAAATAATAAAAAATTGTGTTAAAGAATGTTTGCAATGAATTTAATTAATATTTCAAAGGTAATTAATTTTTCGGATAAAAAACTGTTTGTTCCAGTGCAAACTGTTATTTAAGTGCAAATTTTAGTCAATAAAGTGAAATAATATCCTTACGTTACACAAGTAATTACTCTTTCGTTTAACAATGTATGAAAATAATTAAATAAATTTTAATTGGATAATTGTAATATTGTAAGATTTTCTGAAGAAAAGCACACAATTTTAGTCAATATTTATTTTAAATTGTACAATTATCTTAATTGACATGGGTGATATGTTTCAAATTCTATTTCACTTAATCACATTTTCGATTTTGTGTGAATGAAAATGATTTAATAATCTACGAACCTTGCATCATAGAAATATAAAAATGATCATAGAATGTATTTTATATGAATAATATTTTATGATAAATTTACCATACCTTTTTGTATAAATGAATTATTTATTTCCAGCTAATATAAATGCAGAATTATTTTTATTTTTAATTGTTTATTTATTAGTTATAAATTGAAATACGTATTTGATGGATTTATTACAAATATTTAGGGTTTTTTTTTTTTTGTATAAGACTTGATTAATTATTAGAAGTAAATTTATCAGCGATTTTTTTTTCCCCTAAAGTAATTTAAGCAATTAATTAATTTTCTCCTAAAGTAGTTAAGGTTTCCCTAATTTTTTCCCATTTTTTTCTTTTATTATTTTATCCTTACAGCAAAATAAAAAAAATTACAAATGAAAATTTATCAACGAAGCACATTGAATTTAGTTAGATCTCTCAAATTATTTGGGATATGCTGATTGCTTTTGGCAATATATGCTTATGAGAATATTTTTTTTTTTTTTTTTGTACAAAATATTATAAAGTGTTCACAATTATACTTATATAACATTTATTTTTAAGCATACAAAAACAATAACAAGAACCCCCCCCGCCCCGACTCGTGGATCCTTTGCAACGTGCGTTGCTAGTGAGCATTAGGATGGAGGTTCAATTCGCTGGCACGACAATCAAACGATATTCAAATGTGGGACAGTTCCCCTAAAAGTGTTTCTGGAAGGTACTTCCCTTCTTCAGCGTCAAGAAACCAAGTCAGACTTCTACCTACGGTTATTCTATCACAACAGGCGCTGCTTCCACCCTTTCCCTCCTTCCATGAAAACAAATGGGTTCTTAAACTTGGTCTAGAAATGTATGTCTACCAAATGGGATAGGAAGCAAAGAACAACACAAAAATCCACAAACAACACATTTTTGCCTAGTAGAAATTAATATATACAATACAGTGCTTTTAACTACTGTTATATTTCTAGATATTAATAATATGCAGAATTTTTATTATATCTTAAAATTATTGTTATATCTCAAATTAATAATATGAACCAAATAATAAAAAAAAAAAAAAAAATTACAGAAATTAAATACAGATTTTCTATTCTATTTTAATTTAACATAATAACAACAAAAGCAACTTCATATTATTATTAATATTCCATTATATTTTTAACGTCAATAAATAAATAAATATACATTTAATATTTTTAAAGCACGCTGTTGTTACTTTTACGTAAAATAGTTTTATAGCAACATCAATAGAAATGGAAAACGTTCGAATCTTAATTGCGATTTATAAAATATCTGAAGTAAGAATCATTTTATCTTTTAAAAATAAGAGATAAAAATTCTATAATGACGTTTGCATATCTTCCTATACAACAAATTTGTGAAGGTGATAATTCTATCGAATCGAAAAGAGAATGCAAGTTTGGATTCAAATTCTTTCCTTTTTTTCTGCAATCGATTTCAGATACATAATACGTCATTGACATTATAATTCATTCCAATGTGAAGCAAACAAAAGAAAAGAATTTTCATTCGAATTGATAAGGTTGAAAATGAAGCATAAAATTTCTCATCGTCAGCATTTTTATCCTCGATGATTGATATAGGAAATTACAGTCTCGCAAAAGTATTACAAAAAGTTCCGATCTTAAGCTTCAGCTATTCTAAAAACAACAATAAAAATAAATAAATTTTTTAAAAAAATTGAAGACAGCCATTTTGTTATTTTTTTTATCCATTTTTTTTTTGGTAAGTGGCAACTATTGTGTTCAATGTTGCACGTATTTCAACTTAAGATGAATTTTAAAATCAGATTTAATTTATTAAAGTATTCAGCTGGGATTTCTTGTAACAAATGAATTTGGAATAAATATTTTCTTGTAATAAACGAATTGGATGAAAAATAATTTTATTTTATTGTCGTAGTATATTTTATAATATTGAATTGATTTGTTAAATGACTTTATCATGTGCTTGCTAGTATCATTTATTGTTATTTTTTTTATATATCTAAGGATAGTTTTTTGTAAAGGATTCTTCATAGAAAAAAATTGAATATATGATGCATTTAGATACTTTTAAATGGAAATGATAATAAATATTTCAAATAATTACAGAGAAAGTCAAAAATATAGGAATATATAAACTATTAAATCAAATTATAAATTCCAAATCATACAAATGTAATATAAAACTTTTTTTTTTATTATTATTGGTTATATGTTTCAAATAAGTTTTATGTAAGAAATAAAAAATTTCAAAAATATGAATGTTCTGATATGAAATGAAAATATTAATATTCCCATACAATGAAATATGTAGTAACTATATTGTATATAATTGCTTACAGAGTAACCTGTATACTTTACAAATATTTCATCCTAAATTTTTCTACTTTTCTCTTAAAAATTCCTATCATTCAATATTTCAAGTACTAAAAAAATAAAAACTAAATATATTTAGTAAGAACGATTCCATATCCTTTTAAGCAGAAGAAGGGAAACAAATGTTAAATGCATTTTATTTAATACATATTTATTAAAATTTAACAACCATCGAGTTAAAAATTTTGATAAAAAGATTTATTTAGTTCTTAAAGTAACACATTTATTACATGTGTTTCATACCTTCATATAATTACATTTAATTTTCGAATAATAAACAATTTTACATAGTTTTAAACGAGTAAATGATTTACATCAGAAAAAACAACCTAGTGGAAAAGGAGAGCCGAATGTTTTAGATGCTGAACTAAGTGCACAAATATGAAAAAAAACTAAATTCAATAAACTCATAAAGATTATTGTATTAATATTGAAGATTATTGTATTAACAAAGATTATTGTATTATTGCATGTATTTATTGAATTACATTAATTTTAAGAAAATACATTAAACACTTAAAGAATGCTTTAACATTTGATTGAATTTTTGTTGTAACCAAACCAAAAAAAGATTAGTAATTAACTTCTATTTGTCGATTTCTCAGTTTTTGTCTGCAATATTTTGTTATATTTTTCTATATTTTGATAATTAGATATTTGATTTATTGTTTTTATACATTGATCCAAACAGTCTTGATAATTTTAATACGTTATCTAAAAATAATTTTAGCTACTTTGTTAAGTATATTTCCAAGATACAGTATATTTTGTGCAATTCTCTGCTATAAGTATCAAATAATTAAAACAAGTATTTGCCAAAGGCAGTTAGGAAAATTAATAAAAGTATAAAAATGGACATAATTACAACTCCTACAGACTAACACGTTAAGGAAAATATTGGCATTTCCATATTTACAATAAATAAAAAAAAAAATGAAAATAATGTTTTGCATTATCGAAATATCTGCTTTTTTTAACTATAATATACAAGTGTGTTTAGTGTTTTCATCCTTCATCAAAATCGGAATATTTTTTTTTTTTAAATTACTTGAAAAATTACTTTACTTTAATTCCTTTAAAAACATTAATTACTTTAAATTAATTATATTAATTTTATAAAAATTATTACAAAATCTGAATTTTTAAATAAAATAGATATGTGATTATTGAGGTTGATAAAAAGCTATGATGGGCTTCGGTCTGTATATCTCCTATTTACATAAACAAACAAAAATTAGGCAAAGCATTCATCTCATTTCATTGAATTAGTTTTTGCATTTGTATTTTAAAACATTCTTTAAAACACTGAATAGGTGTAAATAAAAGAGAATTAAAAATATATAATTGAACATTTTGAATTATTCTTTTATTATTTTAATTTTATTAATTTTGAGTATTGAGAGATGCTTCATAAATTTCTGTCTGTTTTATACAATCAAAACTATTATAAAAACATAAATTCAACGTTATTTACTTTTTTACTTTTCCAGAAAATACTTGAAATAGGTTATGAAAGAAAGATTCCAGATTCTTTATATTTAAAGTAAACCAAAACGAAAAGTGTTTTGCTTTTTATCCTTAAGCCAGAGAAAAGAATCTGTTTTGACTTTCTTGTCCTAAATCTTTTTTGAAGAAATTTTATTGTTGTCCCTGTTTGAGTACTACACAGTGAATTGTGACACACTTTAAAATCCTCATATTGTTTGAAAGCATGCATATTTAGGAATAAAATAACTAATGTGTTCCCTTGTGACAAGGGAAAATATTTTATACTATATAATTGTAAAGAAATGCAAAGTTACTTTGTGAAACTTAAAGATTTATCCATAACAACCTGAATATTTTAGTTCTACAATAAAAGTTCAAGGATAATTCACATAAGATCTTCTTGAAAAGCTGGTATTGTAAGGAGTACAATATTATTTCGTTGCAGTTAACAACACAAATTTTGGAACTAGATTTATTTTAAATCTTATTTAACCTAATGCGAGGATAATAATTTCATATTTTTTTTTTTTTGTCTGTGTAACTGTCGTTTAAATATCGAAAGTTATTTCATGTATTTTGTAATCTCATTTTGAGACGTTTCTTTCACAAAATTATATCTGCATTTTCTTACTAAAATTTGCCTTTTCCGTTACTAAATATAAGTTTTCATAATATTATATATATATATATATATTATATTCAGTTATTTTAATCTTTCAAAATAATCTGTTTTTTTTTTAATTATTTGCAAGGATTTTTAAATTAATGCGATAAAATGATGATTCTAGTCGATAAAGAAACTATGATGGACTTCCGCCTGTACATCTTTTATTATAAACAAACATAAAATAGATAAAGCATCCATCTAATTTCATTGAATTAACGTTTAAATTTGTATTTTAAAACATTCTTTTAAGCACTGCATAAGGAAAAAATTAGTTATAATATGAAATTAAAAGTGCATAATTTATACGTAATTACACCTGGTAAATGTTTTTTCAATTATTTATTACGTATATTCAATTTTAATAAGAGGGAATTAAAAGTATATAATTGACCATTTTGAATTATTCTTTTATTAATTTAGAGTATTTGATATGCTTCATGAATTTCCTGTCTGTTTTATACAATCAAAAATGTTTGCAAAACCTAAATGCAACGATGTTGTACTTTATTTACCTGGAAATACTTGAAATAGGTTATGAAAGAAAGATTCCAGATTCTTTATATTTAAAGTAAACCAAAACGAAAAGTGCTTTGCTTTTATCCTTAAGCCAGAGAAAAGAATCTGTTTTGACTTTCTTGTCCTAAATCTTTTTTGAAGAAATTTTATTGTTGTCCCTGTTTGAGTACTACACAGTGAATTGTGACACACTTTAAAATCCTCATATTGTTTGAAAAGCACGCATATTTTTAGGAATAAAATAATTAATGTGTTCCCTTGTGACAAGGGAAATTATTTTATACTATATAATTGTAAAGAAATGCAAAGTTACTTTGTGAAACTTAAAAGATTTATCCATAATAACCTGAATATTTTAGTTCTACAATAAAAGTTCAAGGATAATTCACATAAGATCTTCTTGAAAAGCTGGTATTGTAAGGGAGTACAATATTATTTCGTTGCAGTTAACAACACAAATTTTGGAAACAGATTTATTTTAAATCTTATTTAACTTAATGCGAGCATCACAATTTCATATTTGTCTTTTGTCTGTGTAACTGTCGTTTAAATATTTAAAGATTATTTCATGTACTAGGCAATCTCATTTTGAAACGTTTCTTTCACGATTATTATTTTAAATAAAGATGATCGTATTCTAAGAATTCAATATTATGGCATAATTCAAACAAAAAATAATTTGTTAGGATTATTATTTTTCAAAGATGGCCAATGTCGTAATTCTAAATTTTAAATAAGATATTTTCCTTTTTAATGCAGAGAGTTAATCTTTCTTTTTTTGGCGAAACAGGGTCAAAGGGTTAATAATGAATATCACATAAATGTTTTATTTACATTTACGTAACTGCTGAAATAATTTAATCGGAATTTATTCTCAAATCAATAAAGCATAGAAAACTTAAAGGATTTATAAAGACTTATAAAAACTTGTGGAGCTTAACTTAGATTTCACATAAGACCCTATGTGAAATATATCATTATAAGCAGATTAAGCAAAATAAAAGTGAATTTAATTACAAGTTAATAAAACATCTTTACAAAATTTAAAAATAAGCAATGTTTTAAATTTGTATGAGAGATATAAACACAATAGACATCATTAAATATTCTTTTTTTAGTAGCAAGTGGAGTAGAATTTAAAATATCGACTAAGTAATAATAAATAGCTTTATGCTATTTATTAATTGTTTCACATATTTTTATTGATAGGGCTATAACACTCAGTATTTTTAGGGCTTTTAACACTCAGTATACAATTTTTATATATTGATGCAATATTAAAATGATTCCAATATTAAGTAAATATTAGTAATCTTGCCAACTTGATGTTTTTATTTGAAATGAAATCGACTACAAATGAAAGGGAATTAATTATGATGAGTTCAACAAAGTCGTATTTATTTCAGAAGAACATAAAAGTTGAAACATGAATAACATTTGGCAAAAATGTATTACAGAAGGAGAATGTTTTTTGCAGTATTAAATAAAGAAAATTTCACATTTTTGCAAAGCAAAACGCTTCTGCTATTCAAATTCGAATCCTGTGAAATGTAGCATATATGGTCAATTTATCAATGCACTCTTTTCTGAGCACATGGAATACTGCAGTATTATTTCACTTCAAAAATTTATAATAGTTGTTCAATATATTATGAATCGAGAGATTTACAATCAACATCCAAAATACCTATTCGGTTATTCAAATTCGAATTCTGTGAAATGTAGCATATATTAAAAAATTTATCAAGATTCTATCCTTGTGCAAAAATGAATCCTACTGTAATATTTCACTTCAAGAGATTTATAATAGTTGTTCAATATATTATTAATATTTTTATAAATGGGACAATCAATATCCTTTAAAAATTCTTCAGTTATTCAAATTCAAATCCTGTGAAATGCAGCATACTATATGATCAATTTATCAATATCCCTTTCCTGTTCAAAAGGAATACTGCAGTAGTCTTTCACTTCAAGAAATTTACAATGGCTATTCATTATATTATGAATATCAATATAAATGGAACAATCAATATTTAATACGAAAAGATTTGAAATGTCTGCACAGAGAAGCCACTACATTAACATCTTTTTATATATTGTATTTTTAGCACATATAGTTTTTGTAATATCGTTTTAACTGGAAGCTCTAATGCAAAAGTAGTCTATATAACATCCTAAATTAAATTAAAACACCACTTAAAAATTTTGCATGAGAAAGCATTTCCTTAAATTTGAAACTCTTTCTAACATTCATAATCATGTAGGAAGACTTTCAATATCATATCTTCAAAAATCAATACAATCAATCATAATAATCGTATTCAATAAGCAATTTCTTGTATCACGTTTAATGAAGATTAATTACTGAATTTTGAGTGGGAAAATGAAGGCTTTTGCTACATCAAAAGTGATTTCAATTGAATTTTGACTGTCTAGACATGTAAAAACACTAATGTACCATCGTAACTTGTCATAATTAATTAAATGTATTTAAAAATATAAAAAATTAAAAATATGCAAATATTCAAAGAATACCAACCAGTATTTGATTCTTTTGTAAGTGCATAAAAATTTAAAAAGTCATTAAAGGGAAAATCATTATTTTTTAATGAAAATTATATTAAATTTCTAAAGTAATCTAATTTTCTGTGACATTTGAAGGTTATATTGCAAGTATTACTATTAAATTCAAGCTTTTAGCATTGAAAATTTATGTTTTCTTGAAAGTAATTTGAACTTTTTCAAATAATATGTAAGTATCAAAGCTCATGGAAAACGAAATATTTGTTGAGAAATCTCTTTTGTATTAACATTTTAATTGTATATATATTACGTCTTTCATACGTTAACGCAACGGATTAATAATATTGCCTTTTGGAGAGATTCAAGAAAATTTATAGAATTAAAAAGCAAATAGATGATTATAAACTACGCTTGGTCTTTAATAATGCATATTATTTAGGAGAAATAATGGCAGTATCTTTTATAATTATCAAATTCAACAATTTTTTATTTTTCTAATAAACAATCACTAATTTAAAATGAAACAAACTGTTTTGTATTCAGATATTTTTCGTAAACATTGGTGAAATACAGTCATTATTTTCCTCTAATTGCATTTTATAATCATATTTTTATTAGTGTAGTATTCGAAGTTGGTGTTACATTGAACATAAAACTACGGAAATTGCTATTTATTTTCTAAAAATAAGCAGACGTTATCGTGAAGTCACAATGTGTGGCAAACAAAATTTATTTAAATATTCCTTATATTTTTTTAAAGAACATTCCATAATTTTTATATAATTACATTTTATACAAATTTGATTATTTGTTTTTGTGCAATTTTTTTTTCTTCAATGATAAATTTTTGAAAATAAAAATTTGATTTAAAGGAAAAATGAAGAAACATTATTCATAACTATTTTTTACGAAGAATTAGAAAAATATATTTTAATGTGTTAATATTTTTTCTTTTTAATCTAATATTTAATTTAAATAGCCATTTCCTGTTAACTTAAATATAATTTCCAGTCAATCAATTTTTTTTTTTTTAATATTTGCTTTTATTACAGCAAATATTATAAACAAATATTTTATTTTATTAAAGCAAATATTGTAAACTATTATTTGCTTTAATATTTTATTTTGTTTTAAAATTCGATATTGAATTTTTAAATGCATTCATAATTATTCATGTTCCTGTAAATATATGACTTTTTAAAATAAGTATTAAAAATAAACCATAAAAATAGTTTTTGGTAACCTTTAAAATTTCCTTTCGCAAATCTTATATTTCGAGAAATTCTCATTAAATTTTCCGAGTATAACTATAAGAAAGAAAAATTCTACACTGAATTTTCTTTTAAGTTGTTCTAACACAATTTACTGAGAATTTGCATCGTTCTTTAGAAGACACCATTCATTTTTAATGGCACATAAATCGAGTCTAGACATGTCTAAATGATTTCTAAAACGAATTCAAGAAGTCTTTTAAAGATTTTGTTGTTCAATTCACTAAACAAACCATGAAATATATATAAAAAACCTTCTTTCACATTTTATAATATCTTCTTACTTGTTTTGTTTTTTTTGGAAAAAAGGTGTCATCGAAGGTTAATGTGTTTATATAAATTATTATATATGTACAAAACAATTCGGTTAAAAGACCATCTTTGTAGCCAAACATAAAATATTAACATAAATTCTATCTAGACGGAGTAATGACAAATATACATTATATATTTGCCATTAAATCTCCAATCTTTAATCTTTTGATAACTCTATATAGCGTTATCAGAAGATTAAAAGATTGGCGATTTAATATATATTTGACGAATCACGTGGGATGTCCGGTTAATTATATATTACATTTAAGTTGAAAAACTGATTACTTTATATAGAGTTATCAGAAGATTAAAAGATTGGTGATTTAATATATATTTGACGAATTATGTCTGATGTACCGTTGATCAAATATTACATTTAAGTTGAAAAACTGATTACATTAAACAGTCATTACCAACATGCTTAAGTCAGTGCATCTAAAAATGAATTTATTTTTATTTTGTTGTTTAAAAACTATCATGCTATATGTTATTTAATATTTATAAAGATTGATACAATATTTTATACAAATGTTTATATAAGTCATTAATCATTAATAGCTATTAATCCAAATGTTTGTCATAATTTTTCTTTATAAGTGAAAATACATTATTTTAATAAGTAGTAATAAGAATTTTTATAAATGTGAGCATTTAAATGATTGCAATGCAGTTTTAAATAGTCACATTGCTTTGTTATGCAAATCCATATGATTTAGAGTCATGAAAAGCAGACTCAAAAATATTTTATTTAACATTAACGTACATTAAAGAAACGGATTAGTTTCTTCAATGTCGTATTCTTTTTTAAATTCTTTAATTGTCGTTTTAATGTGGTTTTCTTTTTTTAGTTTTCTTTTTAATTATCATATTTAATCAAGTGGTATTTTTCCTTCACAAAAATTCAAAGAAATATTAAATTTGTATATTTTTAAAACATTTATGAATTTACGCACTTTTTATAAAAAAAAATCCATGACTTGTGGCAACATTTGGCGAAGAATAATTAACATTAGTGTTTTAAAGACTTTATTTAATCATTACATTTATAAAGGCATAATAAATTATTTTACATGGCTTTCGGAGGTAATAATTAATACCGTGTCAATTATTAGTGATTGATTACACAATATTTAAATAATTTTATCCTTAATTTTAAATTACGTAGAATATGTATGTTATATTTACTATTTGTAGAAATTATTGATGGGAAAAATATTAGAAGTCATAATTTTTCACAACTTTATTCAACATTTGCAAAAAGAATATTACATGATAATATATCTTAAGTTTATTTACAAAAGCTAGAAAGTAAAGAACAAAATTAATTATTACTCTATTTATCTTACATCCGTTAAGTAAAGTCTTATAAAAGGAAAAAAGTTACTTTAAAATGTAGTAGCTTATTCATGCAAATTTAACATAGTGATAATACATTACTTAAGGGATTAATTTATTCTATACCACCTGAAGATAATACTAATTGATGACATTTGGAACAAAGGACTTTTTTTATGTATCTAATTGTTCATAATTAACATATATATTTTCAGTAAGTTAAAGATGAAATAACTATTAGCTTCTAAATCATATACAAATGTTTACCCTTTTGGACATATTTCTTTAAAATTCTTTATAGCGAATCAGATATGTTTACATAAATTCATATTTAAAACACATGTTGTTTTCCCATACGTGTAAAAGGGAAAAATAATAGTGCAGTAAGAAAAAAAATTTTTTTTTAATATTTAATAGACCTTTGTGTGGAACTACTGAATTATAATTTTTGCATGTATCTGCATTATAAAACAACTAATTAGTTGAGCTGTGAAATATAATTAAATCCTAAGAGATTTCTTTTCCAGATTTTAATGAATTTAAAGAACTTTGAAGAACTCTTGATCTATTGCTTCTTACGTTCTGTCTCAGTTCATTTGTTTACATTAATTAAAATTAATTAAAGAGCATGAATGTAAAATTCCAGGCAGCATTGCATTTTCTCAAAGTTCTCTCTCTCAATAATCTTTTAATTTCTTATAATTAATAAATGCAACTTAGCTCTAATTAAGAAAAAAACAACGCCTCCATTAAATTATTTTTAGCCATACAATTATCTTAGACCATTCCAATCAAAAAAAGCCCATTAATTTTATGCTTAAAGCTTAAACCTAAATCTGGGAACTTTGAATAAATAAATCGACTTGCATGGTAATTCTTAAGAAAAATTTCTATTATCTTCAGAAGATGTCTGGATGCATGCCAAATGAAGGGTATAAGCAGATTATTCATTTTTAGAAAGAATAAATTGATCTAAGGGGTTTTATTTAACATACTGAAAAGCCCTAATTTCAATGTCTTTATATTGGAAAATAAATTATTTTAATAAGTATTTTTATGAATGGGAACATTTAAACGATTATGTAGTTTTCTATAGTCACATTGCTTTGTTATGCAAGTCCATATGCTTTAAAGTTAATAAAAGAAAATTTTGCAACTACCTTTATATTTAACATTGAAAAAAATAATATTTTTAAAAATATATACCACTCAAATACTTATTTATTCTTTTTATAAGTTAGAACACGCTTTTTCATCATTTTAAATTACATAATTTTTGTTTATACTGAAATTAATGAAATAGAAACATTCAATTATTTTGAAAGATCTTCATTAGAGAAAGACACGAAGAAAATAAAATTTTCAAAAACATGTAACGTCAGCTAAAATATAAAATATTGTATGAAGTATACCAAAATGTATTTTGTATGAATAAAAAGTGCATTGTAAGATGTAGACAAAGAATCAATGAAAATAAATTAAGTAATTGTAATATTCTTTCTAGTTTACAAATAATAAACAAATTTAATAAATGCTTATAGTATGATATAATTGCTACCTTTTTTATCAGAAAAATTAGCATTACAGGATGCAATATTAATCTTTCTTAATAATATCATTATCAATAGTATAATGCTAATGAAGCATATGAACACATGTATTTGAATATGTTTTAGGTATATATATTTATCCACAAGATTTTAAAAATGATAAAAAAAAAGATTTATTTTTAAATATATAGATTCAGTCTATTTATAAATTTTTAAGTAAAAATATTTTACACGAGAATTTTTTAATTTTATTTCCTGCTGAAATAGCACACAATAAAATTATGATAATATTAAAATAACGTTGTTAAGTACATTCAACAGTTTAATTTTTAAATATTTAGAAGGTTTAAAACTAGAAGTATCTGAACAGGCTAGAAAAAGTTTCCCTATTTATTAAAATTTAATAAGTGCATATTAATAACTTTATATGAATTTTTTTCTTAATACATTATTAGTTTGGTAAATCTAGTTAAGGAAATTGACTTGCATAATTGCACAATTAATGTGCACCACCAGTCTGTAAAAATCATTAGTATAATGATATACATTACTATTCTATAAATAATGATTAAATCGATGAAGCAATAGAAATATTGAGTGATTCCATAAGCTGTTGATAAATCTGTTGGCAAAATCTGTTCTATCATCTATAAAAATAACTTCAATTATTTTAAAGTTAAATATTATCATAAAGATCCATATAAAAGTTATTATAATAATGACATATCATTTAACTGTTCAATATTTAGTATTTTGCATTAATATAATTCAAACAATTGAAATTAAAAAAACTGAAAAAAACTATATCTATAAAACTATAACTCTATCTTGGTATACCAACTAAGCATGGAAACTTTACTGTACTAATCTCTTAATAAGGTTAAGCAAAGTGATTAATCCGAAAAGAGTATGTTTAAATTAGATTTAGACCAATAGATAGTCAGTAAAAAAATAAGCCTAAGCTAATGAAAATATCATATATCGTATATGTATATATAAACGTCCTTCAAAATAATTTTTTTAATAATGCTTTTTTACGTTAATAAAGAAGTGTTATTTATTACAGTACAAAAGAAAGCAATACTAATTACTTGAATAGTCCTGTAAATGTTTTGAACGTATTCTAACTTTAAAAAAAATTTTTAAACTTAAAAAACAACTTAAATTTCACTGATAATATTTACCACATCTATGAAAATGCTATAAAAAAATCCTATTGATACCAAATCATATTGTAATTGAAGTATATTTAGTTACAATCAGTACAACAGAATAATTTCCAATACTTTTAAGAGTTCGTCAGGATAATATAGCATTTAATTATTTTTAAAATGCTCCGACTAGATGGCTAAATAGCTCATATTATTAAATGGATTACACAAAATTACATTATAAAAATTAATAAACTGCTTTTATGCAAGTTATAAAATATATCCTCAGATAAAATACGAGTATATAGATTAACAGATAGTTTTTAAAAATTAGTTCAACATTACATATAGCAATAATCTTAAAAAAGATTAAGTACATCGATATAGGCTATAATTCCATAAATAATGTTTCAAATAAAGATGCAATGAAAGTATTGAGCGGCTTCAAACCTTAATAAAAATCAGGAAGCAAGACCCAATTAAATTTTCACAACCAGTAAGTACCAAATCTATAAAAATAAACACTCTATTAAAGTTACATCATAGCGCAACAATCTGGCTACCCCTAAGATCGTTTTAATAAGTTGTTCCTTCGGTAGAAACAGGCTCTTGTTAGTGACTTATACCTTCCCCTCCCTGTGCCTGGAAAACACTCTGGCTTCAAGAGCGTGGCATCAAATTCAGGCCATAAAAATGATTAACGGCATAACACGGGACAGCTAATCAGGGCTAAAAGAAATTAGATTCTGTCCTGTGGTATTTGCAGCGTGGTGGATCGTGTGTTGAGAACCTGCTTTTACGATGCCCATTAGCTTATGCGGTAAACCTAAACACGTTTCGTAATTGGTTGATTTCGAAAGTGAAGTATCTGTCCCTTAATCGATTGTTTGGGCTCTTGAAATCATTGAAATGTGGAGGAAAAAGTTGTGCAGGATAAATAGAATGGGTTTAAAATTAAAATTATTACCTTTTAGTTTGTGATGGGTTTCTTTTCTTCTCTTGCAGCAGAGATTGCGCGTTTCAAATCAATATGAATACTAATGGAAGGGGGAAAATGTATAATTAGAGTGGTTTAATAGCCCTTATTTCATCAAGTTATAATCCTGGATGTTTTATATCATGAATGATAAGAATTATGTAGTAAAAAAGATAAAGATTCTTTATTTTATTTTGTTATGATTTATGCTTTTTGAAATGGCAATGGGTCGTGTGTTGAGAGCCTGCTTTTACGATGCCCATTTACTTATGCGGTAAACCTAAACTTTCGAAAGTGAAGTATCTGTGCCTTAATCGATTGTTTAGGCTCTTGAAATCATTGAAATATATAGAAAAATGTTGTCCAGGGAAAAGGAATGGGTTTTAAAATAATTATACTTTAATTATTTAAATATACTGTTTACAAGCATTTATTTCATCAAGTTACAGTCAAATTCCTGGATATTATATGTCACAATGATTCAATTTGTGTGGTAAAGATAAAAATCTTTATTTTTTTATTATGAATTTGAATACTATTGAATATTATTGAATTTATTGAATTTTTGCGGATTGTGTGTGAGAACCTGCTTTTTACAATGCCCATTAGCTTATGCGGTAAACCTGAACACGTTTCGGAATTGGTTGATTTCGAAAGTGAAGTATCTGTCTCTTAATCGATTGTTTGGGCTCTTGAAATCATTGAAATGTGGAGAAAAAGTTGAGCATGGAAAAATGGAATGGGTTTAAAAATTAAAACTGTACTTTATTTTTTTTTCTTTCAATTTTTGATGGGTTATTTTTCTTCTCTTCAACTGAGATGCATGTTTCAAATCAGTATGAGTACTAATGGCAAGGGGAAAATGTATAATTAGAGTGGCTTAATAACATTTATTTTATAAAGTTATAATCAAATGCCTGATGTTTTAAATCATGGATGGTTAGAATTGTGTAGTAAAGATAAAGATTCTTTATTTTATTATGTTATGATTTATGCTTTTTGAAATGGCAATGGATCGTGTGTTGAGAACCTGCTTTTACGATGCCCATTAGCTTATGCGGTAAACCTAAACACGATTTTCGATTGTTTGGGCTCTTGAAATTATTAAAATGTTGAAGAAAAGTTGTGCATGGAAAATGGAATGGGTTTAAAAATTAAAAATTATACATTATTTTTTTTTTTTTTTAGTTTGTGATGGGTTTCTTTTCTTCTCTTTGAACAAAAAATGCATGTTTCAAATCAATATGAATCCTTCAATGCTAATGAAAGAGGGAAAATTTATAATTAGAGTGGCTTACTAGCATTTATTTCATCCAGTTATAATCAAATTCATGGATATTTGATGTCGCAAATGATTAGAATTACGTAGTAAAGATAAAGATTTGTTTTTTTTTTTTTTTGTTTTTTTATGTTACAATTTATGCTTCACTGAAATGGCAATAAATCGTGTGTTGAGAATCTGCTTTTATGATGCCCATTAGCTTATGCGGTAAACCTAAACACGTTTCGTAATTGGTTGATTTCAAAAATTAATTTCATCAAGTTATAATCAAATTCCTGGATATTTTATATCAAGTATGATTAGAATTGTGCTATAAAGATAAAGATTCTTTATTTTATTATGTTATGATTAATGGTTTTTGAAAATGGCAATTTGCCAGCATGCATTAATCAATGCGACCTTAGTTTGCATTAAACGTAGGTGAACAGGTCTTTATGGTAAGGAAAAATTTTTAAAAATAACAATTTTGGGCATTTTTTAGAAATGCTTAGGAAACAGTTGGAGAATTAATTAAAATTTTATTTCTTTTTAGTTTTTGTGTAATTATGTTTTGAGTTCTCAAAATACAAGGGCATTATAATATTTTTTAATTTAAATTATTTTTTATTGTTCTTTTTTCATAGAAAATCAGTTACATATTGCAGTAAAAAGTAACCATTTTAAGCACTTTTATAACATCACAAAAGAACAATTATTGATAAAGGAAAACATTTTTAGATAAGATGGGTTTTTTTTATAAATTGCAAAAAATTAAAAACAATATAATGCTATGCTTTTTTTAAGTTATTATCTCAACAAATATATTCGCAACTTGCTTTATTTTTTGATGAATTAAAAGCAACATATTTAGTTATGCACTTTAAATTTTTTTTTTTTTGTTACAAATTTTTAACATATAACACAATTATTAGCTGAATTTATTTTGAAAAGATTACTGTTTCTTTTACAAAAATCTAATTTTTAATTTTATAATAAACAAAAGTATACTAAGTTTTTCTATTTAGTGTGACATTGTTTGATTTTTAAAACAGATTTGGTTAAAGAAATTAAAAGTTGGAAACTTGAACAAAGAGAAAGAAAAAAAAAAAGTAAAACAAACAATTTTTGTGCAATCATGTACAGACCACGAAATAGCTAATCGCATATCAATTATATTTTAAACTGGTAATATTTTGAAATTTTCAGATGAAAGTTTAAATCATGGACGATGATCTGGATTGAGCTTAATAAAAATAAATAACAAAATATTATTAGATCAATATATTATACTATGTTTTCTTTATTGCAAACTAAGAAGACTCTATCTATGTCATTTTCATTTCTTTCTTATCCTCAACACAACAATCTCTGTGTTGTTTATGAGACATTAGTGATGTCTGTTGATTGTCTTGTTGATTTCAAGAATTCATTGAGTGTTTTATGGGGTTCAAAAAATCATCTTCATTTTAAAATTTCATTTAACAACTTAATGAAATAAATTCACAAGATTATTTTGATCACCTTATTAAGAACAGATATGAATATTAAAAACGATGACGAAAAGAAACCATTTATAAAATTTATTAGTACTAAAATTTATATTTATTTATGTATAATTTTCAAAATATATCATTTTTTTGTCAAGTATTTGTGAGTGAGTTTACAATTCTGCACATTCCTATTAGAGAATATATGAATTCATAAGATTACTGACTGAAAATACATTATTGAGGAGTATTTCTAATTAAACCTAATTATTACATCATAAATGCATGATTATGTATTGCAAAAAAGGAAATAAAAACCGATATAACCAATATATTATTGTTACAAAGAACTGATTTTTTAAATTGAACATTGCTCTTTTATTTATTAATAGATTATGCATAATAATGTGCATGTGCTTTACGATATCCTAATTTTAAGTTAAAGATTTTGAAAACAGAACAAAAATGCACTTACAAATTAATTACAACTCTAGTCATTTGTAACACAGTATAGCCCAGGTACTTGGCCAGATCCAGGCTAAGCCTCAGATCTGGTTGACCATTCAATATCTGTGACTCTTCCGCCAAAGCAAACACTTTACTATCGCATAAGCAATGAGGCTCGCGATATGCTGAACACAGACTAATGACTCTGATTGTAACTGCCCTATCTGATCCATTCAGTGAATGGACACAGTGTCTTCACGGGAGGCACACATTAGTCCTTACACACGCATGTATGCGGACCACTGATATTAAGTTTGGCCAGCTGAGTGATAGAGAGAGTCCGTCTGCCGTCCATTTCGGTATCAAAGCGAAACATGGCTTTGTCAAGCTCGGCTAATGCAAGGCCTGCTCGCTGGTGGAAGAGAGAAATATTAGCAAATTGAGTATGATGTCCTATTGCCCAATTATGCTTTTCTCAGTTAGTCATGTTCCGAGAAAAGCTTCAGCTTAAGTGACTGCAGATGTTTGGTGATTCAGGGGCTTAATGGTTTTCATTTAATTTATTCAATTAAGATATCACTTCCACAATATATATATATATATATGCATTGCATTTCAATAGCTTATAGGGCATATATTTAGCAATAGGAATGGCTCGCACAGGAATAATTAGTTATTTTAAGAAATAGGAAATATTTAATTGAATTAAGAGTGTATATTATTATTAAGATAGAATATTATATATAGAATATTATGTTATTAAGATATAATTATTTAAGATAGACTATTGTAATTCTAATGAATTTATGGTTTGTTAATGCTTATTTTAAATACAAAAAAAAAATTCATTTCTTCAGTGTTTTTTATTTATTTTATTGTACTTTTTATTAAATTTAAGTTTACACAAATAATAACAATTAATCTAATTTTTATTTTAAAATTTTTTATTTGTCACTATAAGTAAAAAAATTTCTACATTTTTAAATTCACTATTAATTGAGTTAAATTTTGAAATAATTAAATTAAACACATAATTGATCTTAATATCCCCTCTTCTTAATGTTAATAATGACCTGGTAGATTGTGTATTGAGATTCGGAATAAAGGTTTTGACAAGGAAAATTAAACCTAAAGTTTCTATGTATAGATATAATTTGATAACCGGAAGTCCTTCTGGTGGTCTCATAAGGGAGAGGAGAGTGATAACTCCCAGATGTTATAATTGATGATGCTCGCTCATAATGTAGTTGCAAATTCTGAATGCTGTGTAGCAGGGAGAGTCCTGAATCTACTTAGGTTACGATGAATCTATTGCCTTTCTACATTTAGAATTTTAAAATAACTTTAGAGTAAAGTCACCTACATTTGAAAACAACCACGTATTGATTCCTGAATCTTTTGAACATGTTGGCATATTTATTTTCTAAAGTCTGCTCACTTTTAATAGTGCGTTATGCAAAGTAGAAATGGTTCTTCCTAATGCATTAAAATAAGCACATTTTTTAAGAAAATATCTTCAATCTTGCATATAAAATATATCAATAATAATAATAGTAAAATAATAATAAACAGTTGACTCTCTTTTTCTGTTGGTTATTATAAAAAACGAAATAAATACTAAATAAATTATTAATTTCAATATCACGCATGAAATTCTGTGTAAATTTTAATATGTTATTTAAATATAATTATCAATAGAAAACGATATCTACCTCCCTCTCTCTCTCTTTTCTCCCTGTATATATATATATATATATATATATATATATATATATATATAATATATATATATATATATATATATATATATATATATATATATATATATATATATATATATATATATATATATATATATATATATATATATATATATATTGTATTTCTGTATATTTCTATCTGTATTTAAGAAAAAACAACTTTAGTGGGTCCACTTTCAGAAATAAATGTATGATATTTATTTATCGTATTGAAAAAAAAAAATGGTTCATATTATAAAGTTCAATAGTATAAGCCACACACTTTTTCGAATCAATTCAGTTTTAAAGCATCTTTTAGCAATCTCTCCCAGAGTGAAATGAATCCCGTTTTTCTCTTTCACGGACACTGGTTATCGAGCAATACTTACCATGAGTTTACTTACTTGGATGGGGGAGGGGTGATGTAGAAGTTCACAGTTTAGACAAAACTACTCTTTTCACTAATATCTTTATATATAATATATATATATAGAGAGAGAGAAAGAGAGATTAAAAAGCTTTCCGAAAAGAATTTTTATACTAATGACATAATTTAGGAAAGACCTTTGCATTAGTTAAACTCTACACATAAAATTACAGTTTAAGATCAAATTATAATTTTTTGATAATAAAACAAAATTTTCAAAAATTGATATTAAAAAAAAAAACATTAAAAAATTGCAACTTCTTAAAATTTCATACTTTCAAAATTCTATATAATTATTTTATATAAAATGTTAAAATAAATCAAACTAGTTAAGTTAAAGTTAGAAGTAGTTTCCTTCAAACTATCTACTGTAATCAAATAAATATCTATCTAATGATACTTTAAACTCATTTCATTTTATTTTCTCATTAAAATATTGAGTTATAAGATTGCATCAATAACAATAAGACAAAATAATGTATTACGTTGAATGATTTTTAACTATAAAAAAATATGATTCATTTGTATATTATACTTCCATTTAAAAATATCATCATATCCGTGGGCTACAAAATATATTACTATGACTTTAAGGAAATAAGCAGTCAAAAATATAAAAAAATATCTACATACAGTAGTGAAAAATGAAATTCCAATATCAAGAATAAAGTAATTTAAAGAAATGAAATTTAGACGATACATTTATCAAGATAAGCCATTTATTTGATTAAAATTTCAAGTATAAAGTATGCGCAAAAAGTTTCATTTCAAATGCAAAATAATGGTGAAGTTATAATCGCTGTAGTCTACACGATTTTCAACTCAATTATATAAATGTTAATGTATTGTGTCGTACTGTGCATTGCGCCATTTTTGGTATAAGAATGTATGCCTATTGCACTTGATCAATAAATCAGCAACAGTACGTACTGATTGTAGAGGACAGTGGATTTGTCATCCAATAGCTTCCCATACTTGTTTTGTGAAGGAATGATATGATCAAGACAATATCTCCTCATTATATATAGCATGTTGATTGAGAGCAGAGGTATGATGACGAACTTTATTATGTTGATAAACGCCCCTGGAATAGGGATAAAACCGGTTCAATCCCCAATTTGACGCAAAAATCTGCTGCAAAGTGCGTGGTCAACAACGAGAGTGTTCCAAAGACACAACAGATCTCCCCTACCTACACCATAACTCTTAATGAAGGTCCAATGTGTCTACAATGCAAACAGATTGGTTCCAAATATTCACCTGGCCTCCCAATAGTATTAAGATAAAAGGACTCTCATGTGATTACACAACCGAACTCCCTCCCCTATCGAGTTCTAGCTTGATTCTACTGAAGTCGCAAGTGGTGATTCCGAAGTAGTGACATGACTGCTACATGGAGTCGCCCTTAAAGCTACCCTTGAAGTAAATAATTTGTTATCATTTTCTGTGTCATTCTGGGGACAGCATCTAGAATTTCTACTGAAAATGTAGTACGATGCGCCATGCGGCTATTACGGCAATCGTACCTGTCAGTAGTGGCCTATGTAAGTTAGAACTGTTGTCTTCTGGAGACAGTACTTTTCTGTGACCATTGCTGCCAATAATTATATGCAATGAATATGTACCTTCCAAGTGTTCTTACAATATCTTGAAAATAATATGCACTTTCACGTAGCCTTATAACATGGTCTCATTCAAAATATGTTGCTACTGCCTTTTTTCATGTTCTCAATTGCATTATTGAGTGAAATTTAGGTCATAGCACACCCAATTCGGAAGATA
Source organism: Caerostris extrusa (assembly GCA_021605095.1). Classification (NCBI taxonomy): domain Eukaryota; kingdom Metazoa; phylum Arthropoda; class Arachnida; order Araneae; family Araneidae; genus Caerostris; species Caerostris extrusa. Next base: position 45,586 of record BPLR01004389.1, on the reverse strand, counting down.
AATAAAGCTAATGAATTTTACATAATGCATTTAATGCGAAATTCTTAGTGTCACAACTAGTGTCACAACTAGTGCCACTCTTATTCGTTTAACGCTAGGTTTGAATCTTTTAAATACGCATAGCACCCTCCAAAATTTCATTTATATAACACAACTCCTTCTTTTTGTTAGGATTTTATTTTGTACCAGTGAACTTTTACTAATTCAGAATCGTTTTAATTTGAAATGTTTAGTTTAAAAAAGTTGTAATGTCTCGTAATTGAAGTTCCCTCTCTTTTTACATTGGAATCAGTTGTGACTTATCATATTATGGCAAATAGGAATACAAAAAAGTACATAAACATCAAACATGCAAGTAATTAAATGGTTGTTTGTTACACTGCCAAATCTCTTTAAACCAGCATATACATGTGCCATAAAAAACTGCACTGCTGAATCATTCTGTAAATGTACTAATATATAACTACATTAATTATATTACTGCATTTTATAGTGAACCAAAGCTTCTTATGAATCATCAGTTTAACTGGGATCTCCAGTATGACGTAATATTATTTATTTTTATATTAAAATTTCTCATTGATATATTTCAATCTATTATTAATGAGGGATTCAAATAATTTATCCACTAAAATAATAGTATATTCTGAAGATAAAAAACAGTTATGACTCCAATCAGATCGAGAGATCACAAACCATGAGAGAATAAAATCTTCACAAAATCAAACAATGTTTCTAGTGTTAATGCAAAAACAAGCACGTTATAGAAATAAGTTATAAAAATACAAGCACGTTATACAATTGAGCACGAACATAGAAGGGAACATTGATTAGATGTTCTTGATTGAATGTCTTTGTAGGCGGATAAAACATAGGCTTAAGATAAGTTATGAAGTCCAGTTATAAGGCCCATGAAACAAACATGAATTAGAAATGGAAAAAAAATGAAAAAAGAAATGAAAGGAACAAAGAAAAAAATTAAAAAGAAATTATAGACAATGAAATAAAAAAGCATTATATGGTGCCTCCTCATCAAAAGAAAAACAAATTACATCTTTTTCAAAGAAAAAGAATCCAATCTTTGAATATAAACGTTATCAGGGCATAGCATTTTATTTTTTTTTAGAGTGCATACAAATGTATTTATTTTATAGTTAATTTATTATATAATAAATTTAAAAATTAATTAATTAATTGATCAACAAATGTACTATTATAACCTCATAATTTTTTTAACAATTGCTTTTCGAATTAAACAATGAAAATGAAAATAAAATTGATTTTACAAATATTATTTTGCTGTTTTATCATCTTATCTAACAACCAAAATAACACTATATATTTTTCGCTGGCCAGTTGCACAATAGGAATAAAAAATCTTTGAACCAAAAGCAGATTAAAAAAATGTGTAAGAGTACGACCAAAAAGAGAAGGGAGGGGGACTGGAATGCATTGGACACCAAACGATTCTCTGGAGAATGGCTTAGAACAGCTGTTTCGAACACCCCTTTACTGCCCGTTACAGAATTATGTATCACGTATATCCCCTCGTCGCATCTATCACAATTCAAATCGAGATTCAAGTAGTACGTGTGTTGAATAGAGCAGCCATGCTTTGTTGTCGATTTTTCTCTCTGAATTCTTTGTTGGCTGAAAACTATTGGAATGTAGGGTCAGTTTTAGAATGCAGGAGAGGTAGGGATGACAAAAATATTAGCTTTGGACACAACGCTGAATTTTTTTTTACTTTATTTAAAAAAAAAAAAACTTTTATTTCTTTTTATAATGTTGTGTCCGGTTTATTTAAAAGTTTTATTGATAAAGTTTTGTATTTCATAAAATAAAAGTCATAAATGAATAAACTGAAGAAAAATAATTAAAAAAAATGAATTAATTCATCATTTGTTAGTATGATTCTGCTGTGATATTTGAAATTTTTACTTATAAAAATATTAACTCTTCATCTCATCATATTAAATATTATAGCATGCTTTTAATTTTTATATTTGAATACATATCTAGTTTAAATTAAGCGTTAATCATGTTTTAGGTAGAAAAAAAGAAATTGTTCAGAATATGTTCCAAATATCCAAACTATATAATACCAGAATGGGAATTAAATTGTCAGGAAATCAGTTAACCTAAAAAAATTCATAAAGCCCAATTAATATTAATTATAAAAGGGTCAAAAAAATAAACTATGATATGAGGATGGTTAATCAAGGGATAAGTACCCTCGGGATATTGTTATTTCTGTTCACTGGTTGTCTGGATACATATAAAAACCATAACGACATATTCCGATAGAATGGAGGAAACAAAATAACATTCTGGTTACAGTCGGTAAAGCACAGAAATGACGAATAATAATTGCTCATGTTATGTAGAAGAAAAAAAGAATCATTTCAAAAGCATTACTGTTTTTAACACTATGGGTATTAATCGAATGATTGCATTTGAAACTACGATCACTAATTAGGATATGAGGAGTTTCAGAGTGGAGTGAATTATTGACTGCAGTAGGGATTTTTGCAACTATAATTAGTAGCAGGGTATGATGATATATAATTTAATGGAGTTATTTACAATTTAATGGAGAATTAGTGGATACTATAAACTATTGGAAATAACTATAAATATATCAGTTAGGAAATTAATTAAATGAATTAGAAAATTATAAAATTAAAAAAGTAATTATGTAGATTTGCTTTGATGCATAAGAGAAAAAGCTATGAGAAAGTTTTAAAAAATTATAAACCATATTATTTATTAGATAGTTATGTATTTATCATAGATGCATTTATAGTATTTCAGAAATAACCCTATATAATATATATAAATATATGTATTTATATACAAATTGAAGATTTTATATTTTGAAAATAGTATTTTATAAGATTTTCAAATGAGCAGGTTTGGATATTTCACCTATATTAAAAAAAAAAAAAAATAAATATATTCTTCTCTAACAAGCATAGATATTTTAGTTCTTAAAATATTTTTACATGCATATCATTTTTAGATTTTCATTTAAACACATATTTTCCCTTCTTCTCCTTGGTGCGATATTTTTGCTTGTTTTTCATGATGAATCACAGGATGGATGGGCAGTTATCTTGATGGAAGCTTACATTATTTTTTTCTAAATAATGCCATTGAATCAACATAAATTCGTCATAACCTGAGAGAGCAATCGAGTGAATTTAAAGACTGGATAAAAAGACCCAAAAAATGAAAAAAAATAATAATATCTCATGTTAACTCCTACAAAATCTGGTATACTAATCATACTTCGAGATACTATTCTGCAAAGGGTGTATGTTTTTATCTCGAATTTCACAATACATTCTTGCTGAATATTTCATAGCGAGACTAGGTCATCTATAACTAACAATAATAATTTTATTCACTTTTTTTCTTTAAACGTAACGCCAGACAATCACTCTTGCTTCAATGTAACCTAACAAATTTTCAAAAAAACCACTGAAAAAACGAAACAAATTCTACAAAAACCATAACTTGCTTTAAATGTTGAATTACTCATCAATTCAAAGAATTAACTCATTGAATATTTATAAATGCTGCCCTGTCGTGCTAGTTATTTCATACAATTTCAATCGTTTTCTAAGTAATTGCATAATAAACATTCCAGAGACTGGAAAATCTGTTTGTAATAACGATACCGTACAGGCATTTCTCCCCATCTAAACTTTAATCACCCGGTAAATACTCGCTAATTAAGTAGCGTGACGAAGACAAAGGTTCCCTAACGCCTACTAATTAACTCAATTTTCTGGGCATGCAAACTCGCGCGACTTCAAAACTTTCCCCGAAAACAAGTGTCAGCTCTGTTGGTCTAATCGTTGATTCTAATCCGCTGTTAAGAATTGGTGCTGTATGCCGCTGATCCACTTCTGGAAGACTTGTTTTCGCCGCAGCAGTTTGGGTTTGTCAAGTGCGTGGTCATGCTTTTCAGGTTTAAAAGAGAGTCGTGTTCTTCTGGTTTTGAAGAAAAATTCTTTGTAAATTTTCGATTGTTTGGACAAAATTAGAATTAAAAAAATACTTTTGGAAAGTTTAAAGTGACGTTAAAAATAAATAAATATTAAATAAATGTTTAATAAAATGTTTAATGTTAAATAAAAAATTAAACATTATGTTAAACATTATACATTATAATAAACATTAAACATTATGATAAACATTATGTTAACAGTATTAAACATTATGATAAACATTACACTGTGTTAAACATTAAACAATATGTTATAAACTTTACAACATTGTGTTAAACATTAAACATAATGTTACATCAAACATTATGATAAAAATTAAACATTGTGTTAAACATTTAAACATTAAATATAGTAAACATTAAACATTATGAAAAATTAAGCATTGTATTAAACAGTAAACATCATGTTCAACATTAAATATTGCATTAGGATAAAATGTTTAACGTTTAACATTAAACTTTAAATATTTGATAAACATTAAACTTTAGCATAAACATTAAACTATAAAAATGCGTAAAAGTAAGTTACATAATGTTTAATTGGTGTTAAAAAATGCAGACAGTTGCTGATGCTTCAATGCAGCCTATTAAAATTTGCATAGTAGGACACCACTGAAAGAATAAGAAATAAAATTCTACAAAAATCATAACTTGCTTTAAATGTTGAATAACTCATTAATTCAAAGAACTAACTCATTGAATACTTATAAATGCTTTTCCTGTCGCACGAGTTATTTTATACAATTCCAATCGTTTTCTAGGTAATTGCATAATAAACATTCCAGAGACTGCTAAATCTGTTTGTAATAACGATACTGTACAAACATTTCTCTCCATCTAAATTTTAATCACCCGGTAAATACTCTCTAATTAAGTAGCGTGAACGAAGACAAGGTTCCCCAACGCCTACTAATTAACTCAATTTTCTGGCGCTGCAAACTCGCGCGACTTCAAAAGTTTCCCCGAAAACAAGTGTCAGCTCTTTGGGTCCGTTGATTCTAATCCGCTGTTAAGAATTGGTGCTGTATGCCGTTGATCCACTTCTGGAAAGACTTGTTTTCGCCGCAGCAGTTTGGGTTTGTCAAGTGCGTGGTCATGCTTTTCAGGTTTAAGTGGAGTCGTGTTCTTCTGGTTTTGAAGAAAAAAACCTTTGTAAGAAAGTTGCGATTGTCTGTAGCAAAAATAAAAGTAAAAAAAAATCCAGACTTTTGGGAAGTTTAATGTGATGTTAAAAATAAATTAACATTAAATAAATATTTAATAAAATGTTTAATGTTATATAAAATGTTTAAACGTTATGTTAAATATTAAATATTATGTTAAACATTAAACATTAAAACATTAATGATAAAAATTAAACATTATTTTTTCATTAAAAATTATGACAAACATATGTAAAACATTAAACATTATATCAAACATTAAACAGTATGATAAACATAACATAATAGACCTAATGTTTAGTGTTTTTTTTAGGAAAGTTGTGATTGTCTGTAGCAAACTAGAATTAAAAAAAACACTTTTGGAAAGTTTATTGTGACATTAAAAATAAATAAGCATTAAATAGATGTTTGTTAAAATGTTTAATGTCAAATAAAACATTAAACACTTATGTTAAACATTAAGTTTATGTTAAACATTAAACATTATGATAAGTATTAAACATTTTTAATTAAAAATTATGACAAACATTAAACATTATGATAAAGATAAACATTAAACATTATATTAAACATTAAATATGCTAAGCATTAATCGATATGTTTTGCAATCATGAAACTTTAGTTCACATATAAACATTTAATGTTTGTTTATTTTTTGATTAGCGATCAATACAAGATTCTATAAAAAGAGTAATTTAAGTTACGTTGAAGTTTACGAAGCTGGTGTTAAAAATGCGAACACAAGACAGTCGCTCATGCTTCAATGCAGCCTATCAAATCTAAATAGTAGGGTGACACTGAAAGAATACGGAATAAAAATTCTACAAAAATCAAAACTTGCTTTAAATGTTGAATAACTCATTAATTCAAAGAAATAACTTATAAATACTTTCGCTGTCGCGCTAGTTATTTTATACAATTTCAATTGTTTTCTGGTAATTGAATAATAAACATTCCAGAGAGTGCCAAATCTGTTTGCAATAACGATACCGTACAGACATTTCTCCCCATCTAAACTTTAATCACCCGGTAAATACTCTAATTAAGTAGCGTGACGAAGACAAAGGTTCCCCAACACCTACTAATTAACTCAATTTTCTGGCGCTGCAAACTCGCGACTTCAAAACTTTCTCCCGAAAACAAGTGTCAGCTCTGTCGGTCCGTTGATTCTAATCCGCCGTTAAGAATTGGTGCTGTACACCGTTGATCCACTTCTGGAAAGACTTGTTTGCCGTTGTTTTCGCCGCAGCAGTTTGGGTTTGTCAAGTGCGTGGTCATGCTTTTGGTTTAAATGGAGTCGTGTTCTTCTGGTTTTGAGAAGAAAAAAACTTTTGTAGAAGGTTGCGATTGTTTGAAAAATACGTTTGAAGTCAGATTGTTTGAAGTTTAAAAAATAACGTTAATAATAAATATACATTAAATAAATGTTTAATGTTAGATAAAACATTAAACTTTATGTTAAACATTAAACATTATGATGAACATTAAATATTATGATAAAAATTAAACATTATTTTTTTTCATTAAACATTATGACAAACATATGTTAAAACATTAAACATTATATTAAAAATTAAACATCATGTTTCATATAAATAATTTTAATGTTTAATGTTTTTTTTTAGGAAAGTTGTGATTGTCTGTAGCAAACTAGAATTAAAAACACTTTTGGAAAGTTTAAAGCGACATTAAAAATAAATAAACATTAAATAAATGTTTAATAAAATGTTTAATATTAAATAAAACATTAAACTTTATGTTAATCCTTTAAACATTAAACATATGTAAAAATTAAACATTATGTTAAACATTAAACATTATGATAAACATTATGCTAAACATTTTTAAAATTAAATATTATGACAAACATTAAACATTACGTTTCATGTTAAATAATTTTTGATGTAAGACGTAATGTTTAAATATTAATATATAAACATTTAATGTTTGTTTAGTTTCTTATTAGCGTTAAATACAAGATTCTATAAAAAGATTAATTTAAGTTATGTTGAAGTTTGCGAAGATGGTGTTTATCATTATTTCAGATTATTTAATAATGTTTAACGTTTTTGATTGTAAATTTATAAAGAAATATTACATATTTAATTTGTTTGTTCAGAAAGTTTATCCTTGTAATCTATAAAAAAATATTAAGTATTAGAGAATATACAGCTTATAATAAAAATCTTCTAAATGTATTATAAATACTCTGTATTAGCTCACTAAGCGTTTTATTAAAAGAAAGAATTTGTGTTGAATATCTATCTGGTGTCTACAATATGTAAACATTCTTCAGTCTGGAAAACTAACAATTCAAAAATAATATTTAATTCATTTTCTTTCTTTAAGAGACAATCACTCATGCTTCTATGCAACCTATCAAATTTACATAGTAAGACACCACTGAAAGAAACGAAATAAAAGTCAACAAAAATCATAACTTGCTTTAAATGTTGAATAACTCATTAATTCAAAGAACTAACTCATTGAATACTTATAAATGCTTCCATGTCACATTATTTATTTTATACAATTTCAATCGTTTTCTAGGTAATTGCATAATAAACATTCCAGAGACTGTCAAATCTGTTTGTAATAACGATACCGTACAGGAATTTCCCCATCTAAACTTTAATCACACGGCAAATACTGTTTAATTAAGTAGTGTGACGAAGACAAAGGTTCCCCAACGCCGACTAATTAACTCAATTTTCTGGCGCTGCAAACTCGCGCGACTTCAAAACTTTCTCCCGAAAACAAGTGTCAGCTCTTTGGGTCCGTTGATTCTAATCCGCTGTTAAGAATTGGTGCTGTGCACCGTTGATCCACTTCTGAAAGACTTGTTTTTGCCGCTGTTTCCGCCGCAGCAGTTTGGGTTTGTCAAGTGCGTGGTCATGCTTTTCGGTTTAAGTGGAGTCGTGTTCTTCTGGTTTTGAAGAAAAATTCTTTAGTAGGAAAGTTGCGATTGTCTGTACCAAACTAGAATTAAAAAAAGCTTTTGGAAAGTTTAAAGTAACGTTAAGAATAAATAAACGTTAAATAGTTGTTTAATAAAATGTTTAATGTTATATAAAAGATTAAACAGTATGCTAAACATTAAACATTATGATAATTAAACATCATGTTAAACATTAAACATTAAACATTATGTTAAACATTAGACATTATGTTTTGCATCAAATAAAATTTTAATGTAAGATATAATGTTTAATGTTTAATGATTTTTTAGGAAAGTTGTGATTGTCTGTTGCAAGCTAGAATTAAAAAACACTTTTGGAAATTTTTTATTATGTTAAACTTTAAACATTATGATAAACATTAAACATTATGCTAAACATTAAATATTATACTAAACATTAAATATTAGGTTAAACATTAAACATTATGATAAACATTAAACATTTTATAAACATTAAACATTATTAAACATAAACATTTTAAAACATTAAACATTAGATTAAACATTAAATATTAGGATAAACATTAAACATTAGATTAAACATTAAACATTATGATAAACATGAAACATTATTCTAAACATTAAATATTATGCTAAACATTAAATATTAGGATAAACATTAAATATTAGATCAAACATTAAACATTATGATAAACATTAAATATTAGAATAAATATTAAATAGTGTGTTTTGCATTAAATAACTTTTAATGTAAGATAAAATGTTTAATATTTAACATATAAACATTGATTAGCGATAAATACAAGATTCTATAAAAAGTGTAATTTAAGTTATGTTGAACTTTGCGAAGATGGTGTTTATTATTATTTCAGATTATTTAATAAGGAAATACAACGTTTTTGTCTGTAAATTTATAAAAAAAATTACATATTTAATTTGTCTATACAGAATGTTTCCTTTTATTATCTATAAGATAATGTGTTACAAAATATTATATTATTAGGGCTTTATACTGCTTATGATATAAATCCTTTAAAGATATTTTATATATACTTCATTCACAAAAATATTTTATTAAAATAATTGAAGAAGTTATGGTAAATGTGTATTTGAATCTACAATACGTAAACCATTCTTCAGTATGGATACTTTTTACGATTCACAACGTTTCCTTTAAACTATAAGGAAATATGTGAAAAGTACATTCTTTAAAAATATAGAGCTTATAAGTCCTTTATTATATATACTCTGTATCCATTCACTAAGATTTTTACTAAAATAGTTGAAGAAATTATGGTTAATGTATATTTAAATTTACAATATGTAAGCCATTCTTCAGTATGGATACTTGTTGCGATTCTGAATGTTTCTTTTTTAAAACTATAAGAAAACATGCCACAAATACGATATTTGTGAATATACTGCTTATAATATAAATCCTTTAAAAGGTGATGAGTATTCGCAGTGTTTTATTCAAAGAGTTACAGAAATTATGGTGAATGTCTAGTTGAGTCTACGGGACATAAACCAATCTTCAGTGCGGATATTTTATGATTGACCGGAGAATTGCATAAATAATATATGTAAGCTTAAAATAGGGGCCTGATGATCCTAATGATTAACGTTCTGGAGCTCGGTGCTATCAACTTTGAGTCTAAGTGGTGCCATGGATGCCTGTAGTGATTTGAAATCCACTTTAAGCCGTAAGCCTCTGTCTAATATGCCTTTAGAGAGTTATCGGAATGATTGACAACCATACCTCGCAAAAACAAACCATCTCTTGTCTCAAAATCTACCAGTACGCAGACGGCCTTAGCCCATCATGGAGCTAATGCACCAATGAAGAAGATAAAACTTAAAATAAAGTAATAAACAAGCGTATGTACTTTTAATAATTATCAAAACAACAGTTAATCAAAATACATTTCATAAGATGTTTTTAAATTTCATTTGTTCTATTAACATTGAATAATCCCTCTATTGAAATTTTAAAGAGAATTTACACGCCTTAAATCATAGCATTTGATTATTTGAAATATGCTTTCAAGTGCTGTTTTTCAATTTCTTATAAGTAATTTCAAAAATTTTATTAACTCTTTTTAATTTTATAACTCATTAGTTGTTACTTTTAGCTATTTGAAACATAAATCATGTTCCAAGGTTTTATGTGAAACTTCATTGTGTTAAGTTAAGAATTATTTTAGTATTAAGTGTTATTTTTAGGGTTAAGTATTATTATAGTTAGTATAAAGTTTGTATAAATATTTTAGCTAGCATCAAAAGACATTTATCTCATTTTCTTTGTCTTGTAGTGTACTTTATACTCACAAAGAATTTGATGACAAAGTACTATTGTTGTTCTCTAAAATTTAAAAGGATTCATGGAAAAGAAGAAGATTCATCAACTTCATGGAAAGATTTATAAAAAACACAAAAGAAAATTATCATTCTTTATATAATGTAAGTATGCACAATTTTAAATGCTAAAAGGTATTCATCAACTGTAAATCCACACATAATTAAAAATATTAATGAACAAAACTTATATGAAATAAAAGTACACAGTTATAAGCTGAAAAAGGATCTGTACAATAATAATAATAATAATATATTTAAAGTGCGAGGTAATAAAAGCATGGAAATGTATGGTTCCCCATTAAAGAAAGCTTAAGTAAGGAAATAAACAACACTACAAGAAATTAGCATATTTTTTTTTTACTTTTTTCGTCAAGAATTGTGTAAAAGCAGTAAGAGAAGCAAATAGAAAAACCTGAAAGAAAATGGTAGTTAAAAAAGGTCGATCTAGTTAGAATAGTTAAGTAATTTGCATCTATTAAATTTTTTTTGTGCAGAAAATCACACACACTTAAGTAATTTAATATATTAAGTAAAACGCTTGTTTGTAAGGATGCAATGGTTGAAAGAATTATTCTACCTTTTTATTTCTTACAACATAAAAATAATAACATATATTAATAATAAAAGGAAGACTATGTTTCTCTGAATTCATTATGTTATGTTTATTTGATGTATTATAAAAATATTTCAATTATTTTTTAATTGTGAAAATAAAATGTTTGTAATTTACAGATTAGTTTTAAATATTATGAAATTATTGTATCGTAATATTTCTTATAATAATATCGAGGGTTTGTAAAAATTTGTTATCATCAATATTTAACTGTTAAACTATTCAATTATTAAATTTTTTGGACACTTTTTTTCCCTTGAATTTATATATATATATATATATATATATATATATTTTTGATAATCGTTTTTATTCTGATTTTCCATTACTGTAAATCAGATTATTACTTTAAATTAATGTCATTAATTCCTTCCGTTGAATTCAAAGGCAACAATCGTGGGAAACTCACCTCTACCGAGTGAGACTCTCACATTGAGGATTTTTGCCAATAACAATATATCTCAGAAGAATATTCATTGACACATTTTCAGTTTTATAGTCATAAAGTTAACGTTTGCCACTTCAAACATTATCCTAAATTTTCTTATGAATTAATGTGAGAAAATTGTACTTTTTTAAAACTCTCCTTCATTGTAATTTATTAAGTGACAGATTTGCTCATAATATGAAAGTGTTTCAGACAATAGTGGAAGCTTTGCCAAAATTTACAAATAAATAAAGTATGCATGCTTTAATGCACTTTTATAGAGCAATTAAAAATATGCATGAAGAAAATTTTATACGAACTAATCAAAACATTAAAAGAAATTTTACATTATTCAAATAAAGCCATCTGTAAGAAATTTAAAAGAACGGAATTCAATCCAAATTTAAGGTGCCAGCTAATTTAATCAACCATGACGCAGAGTGCCAGCAGATCTTTTCAACCATAATGTAAAAAAGCCAGACAATTTTATAAAAAAATCTAAAAATTCAATCAGACGCCTATTTTCTGTCCCAGCCACTCAATAGCATCAGAAATGAAAATTTTTAAAGAACTATCCACTGTTTAAAGCCAAGACCTGATGCAGGATGAGGTATATCAGGAATATGCCTAACTCAGATCACTCAAATTTTTACACCATCTCTTTGTCTTTCATGGTCTCAAGAGTCAAAATATTATGACCATTCAGAGTTGGCCTATTTGGAACCAACACACACAGAAGTGTGAAAAGAAGGATTCTTCAGACTCTCCAGCAGCAGTTAAATACCACTTCCACTTGATCACGTGCCTTCCACGTCATTCAGGCGAGTTCCTTGCAAAATGTAGGGGTGGTCATAATGTTTTGGCTCTTGAATATATATTATAAAAAGGATTACTAATTTCAAAAAGGATGCATAAATAATTTATAAATTTTAAAATTTCATAGCATTAATTGTAGAATATTAAGTGTTATGAAGTATAATGAATAAACCCAGTTCTATAAATATTTGATTGATAATAATTTTTCCTTTGGGAGACCGAATTCATAAAGTCTTCCTGGGACATTTGTTTCACCATTATATCTTGCATCTCATGATCACTTCTGTAGAAATCTAGAAAGAAGTTGTTTTAATCAATAGGAAACCTAAATTTTGTATTGTAGTGGTGGGAAATTTGGTTTTGGGGTGAACCGTGCTGTGAAGATAGAAGTTCTTATGTTGGAAACTTTGGTGCTGGATAAAATCCAGCTGAAGAGAGTCACTTGGACCGAAACTCCTAAGACACTCCTAAGCATTACATCATTATGTTAATCAAAATCAAGGCAGCATTTCATGTTGAAAGTTTTCTGACAAAGGATATGATACATCAACATTGGATTTACATGGTAAAGCCTTATTTTGGTTTCTGTAATGATGGAACGTGGACAGACAGCCTAGGATATTTATAATCAAAGACACCATTTACGCTGTTCAAAGAAGGGCCTATACTTTCTAGACAGTAGTTTTAATATTTTGGATAAACGTGTTTAAATTATTTAATAAATAATTAAAATAATTATTAATAAATAATCGAATTATTTATTTATATAACAAATTTCAAAATTAAAGGAAAAATTTTTTCAAGTGTCAGTTTATAGTTTTTAAAGAAGGCAAAGTTAAATAAATCTACAGGTTAATTTTACTATGTATTTTATAAAATGCCAAATTATCCATAATTTATTACCGCTAGTTTTTATAGTAATAATTAGTGTATCATATATATATATATATATATATATAGTGAGAGAAAGATATAGATAGATAGGCACTAATTAAAAAAAACTTTAAATCATAATCTTAAATTCTAATCATAAAAATCCTAATTTAATCCTTAAAATTAATTTAGTGAAAAAAAAGTATTAAAAACAAAATTTTTTTTGGCAATTAATGATTTATTTTAAAGATTTCATATTTTTAGTTCAAACAAAGCAAATATATTACTAGATGTACATGAATATTTCTATAATGTTTCGTTTAATTACATTATTTCTCATTTATTTAGAATTTATGAGTATGCTGCTTTTAAAATAAAAAAATAATATGCATTTTCATTTTTTTATTTCAATTATTGAAAATACATTTACTGTTTTCATCAAATATCAAAGTGCAATGCATACCTTAAAAGAAGCATATAGTATGAAATAAACTAAATTTCTTTGAACAGATTTTTCAAAACCTTTATGCTTTTACTCAGAAGTTATATGCTTGGATGTATAAATACAGTTTCTTTTGAAATTGTGAATGAGCATTGAAATTTCTGAGATTGTGGAAAAAAATACACACTAAGCAATTCGTGAAATGTTAGAGATATTTTTAAGTATAAATGTTTCAACAGAATTCATGGAAATACTTTTCGAACTTCATGCTGGAATCATTTTATTTCGGAATAAATTATATTTTCCTTAATATTTATTGGTTTTAAATTTTTTATTTTCTTTAAAATTACATTGTGACATTTCACGTATACGTGATCAATATATTTAAAACATATATTTATTGTATATACATGGTATATATTTTAAATATGCAAAATTCTTTAAAATTAATTATTATTACCTACATATCACATGTAGACAAAACGTTAATTCTAAATTTTATAAACTGATAAAACTTGTTTCAAATTAAAAATACAATTTTTTGAACAATTTCATGAATAATTTTTAGAAGCCTAAATGTTTAAAATTTTAATCTTTAATTTTTTTTACAGTACTGTGAAATAGTCTTAAAAATTCATATATAATTTTTTTCTTTTATATATATTAGAAAAAAATACATATGTTTTATGTCAATATAAAGATTACAATATCGATGACTAATGACTAATAACTTATGACTAATAATTGTTTTAAATATTTATGTTTGTAGGTTTTTTTTTAAAAAAATGTAATTAGTTTAAAATTAATTTTTCATTTTACTCTAATAATAACACATATTTTTGCTTTTGATTTGTTTAATGATGGGTTCGAACACTATTTTTTAATAACCGCTCTTGTTAAAAGTTCATTATATCTGAATGGCGAAAGATCACGGTCTTTGCCAGCTGCATTATAAGAAAATACGGTGCATCTTAATATGGTCATTCACCATTAAAACACTAGATATATAGCAGATTCAACGTTTCCTATTTGGATGTATCACTGAAGCCGCCAATTTTACGACTACATTTCTGAATTGATGCTGCTCAATGGCATCAAATAAAGAGTTTGAACCCTTTTAATTCGAGTCTAAAAACAATTAATGTTTCCTACAGATTTACTGTCCCCATCTGTTATATATACATGGAGATTTTTTAGTTTGATTTCACTTTTGATTTTCAAACCGGAATTAGTCAATTCTGAAAACCAAAGCTCTATTCATCAGGCGATTCTAGGCTTTGTTTATAATCGATTAAATAAGTTTAAATTATTTGATAAGTGAGCATTTCATTCCTTTAATTATTTATTTATTCAATTCCTTCTATTATCTCACACTCTCCTTATATATATCTTGTTCAAATTTACAACCGTTAATAAAATACTTTTTATTTATCCACTCAAGTTCAAATACATTTTTTTTGAACTTGTAGTGGATGACACTTGATGTTAATAGAGTTTTTTCAAATATTAATTCAGTAATTAAATTAAATTAATTAATTTTAGTTTTTTTTAGATTTAAATTTCATATATATACCAATAGATGGCGCCAGATAAAACTTAAAAAAATGAATTAAAATGATTTATAAAAGACTTTCTGCACTATAGTGAAACAAAAGTGGGAATTGATTTTAAATTTTTTTTTTTTTTTTTTTTATATTACTTGTTTTTTAATTATTTTTTTTTGGTCTATAAAGGCCAATATTCGACTGGCTATTTTAAAAAAAAAAATTATACTATTAATTACCGTACTTCCTTATACATAATTTTTAGTGTTTGTTTTTCATGTTTGGTTCCTTGTGGAAAATGTTTTTAAATAACACGTACCAACTGTACATATATACAAATTGCTCAAATTTTTGAATTAAAAACAATTAAAAATTTTGAAAAAAAAAAAAATTCCGTCTCTCTAAATAAAAAAATATGAAAATCTGCTCGAATTTGAACAGGTGAGTTTTAACCAATATTACTTAAGAAACATAATTAAAACACATCTTTAGATGTAGTTAAGTTCAGTTTGTGTTTTAATTTCTACATTGGAGTTGGATTGAATTAGTGATGGACACAGGTAAGTAAATGTTGTTGTGGTAGAACCTCATATATGTCAATGAGCTGATTCTGTCGTTAAATATATACACATGAAAGTGAAGCGTTTTCAATGAAAGTGCTACATGAAATATAAAACTATAAATTTAGTATATTTCAATAGAGGACACATTGTAAGGGCTTGACACTCAGGTCATTCAGTTTCAAAATAAGCAATGGGCATTTCTTGCCAATGAGATGAGCAATGGGATTCTCTTATTTCACAATGTAAAAAGTATAGCGATGGAAGAAAACGCAAGAGTAATAGTACAGGCATCAAAGGATAAAACCTTGTTTATAGTGCATTGGGCAAAGGATAGAAAACCTGTTTGAACAACTTTTCTTTACACACGGTCATCACACACTATTAGAGATATACACACAACCTAAGAAGCTAAGATAGATTGTACGCAGAAATATAAACCGTGCTTCTTCCTGCACACTGGCAAGAACATGTACTGTGGTGTTCAAGAGAAATGATGATTCAGTCTCGAGATTCTCACAAGAGAGGAAGTATAACGTAATCTGCATTCTGGCTTAGAAACGTTTAATTTATAGATTGTCATTTCGAGAGGAAATATATTTAACACAAACATGCTCATTAAGAAGGCCTACAGACTCTCACCCGAGAGGAAGTAAATTTCGGCCACCCTGTGTAGCCAAGAAACGAGGTTTTGATTTAGAATAATTATAGATTCGTGGAAGGACTCCATTTATATCTTTAAATTTGTTCAATATTGTATATCTCTAATAGTGTGTGATGTATTCGCGTGTGTAAAAGAAAACTGTTTTGAGTTCTCAAACATGTTTTTCAAGTATCTCAACACAATCATACCCAGTTACAATCTGGTTGCCCAACCCGCACACTATAAATTAGCAAAATAATGAATAGGGTATCAATAAAAAAAAATTTTATAAAATGGAACCTCTGTACAAAATATTGATTCTTAGAAAAATAAAAATATAAAATAAATATGATTTTAATCCGTACAAAATCATGTTTCGCAGTCATTGCTTCCAGAGACGAGAAGAAATCAATGGTGAATGCTACAGCTTGTTAAATCAGTCTGCCTGCCTATGCAAGCTAATTTCTTATTAACAATCAGAAAATCATTCTTGGCAGTTAACAATCTTTTCTAATCTTCAATTGTTTTTTTTTTTTTTATTCTAGTAATTTCAAATGATTTCCCTGAAATAAAAATGCAAAAACATATACATATCCAAGAACTAGAAACCCATTCGTTTACAAGACGAAACACAAGAGATAAATTGCAGTCACGCAGAAACGCCGCCCAGAAGTGCCGAGTAATCGAATACCGAGGTTAAAGAAGATCCCCCATTGATTCGTACCCATTGGTCAAGAATAAGAGTCCTCGGGAGGATTTGGAACTTTGGCGGGAAATGCCACCAGGCCCCAAAAATAGCGCTACGGAAATAATGAATAAAATATTGATCAGCGAGAGATGAGGAAATTGTGTTTCGCTTTCCCCAGCTGCATCACTTGCGCAGGAATATTTGACTGGATTACTCACAGTGGAGACAGTGCTGTGAGGTATCTTGTGGGAAAGGATGGTCTGAAAATGAATATCTGTTGAAAATTGTTTTTCTTTTCTTTTTTTTTATAAGAATCTGCATTGTTTTGAAAGAGTATATTGAACTAGATAGGCAAGGAGATTTTTTTCCCACTAAAATTGTTATTTTATATTAATTATGTTATTTTGTATTTGTTTTTATATATTGATTATGCTACTTTTGTCTGTTATTTTGTATTGATTATGTTATTTATATTTGTTATTTTGTATTAATTATGTTATTTTATATTTGTATGTCTTATTGATTATGTTATTTTGTATCAGTTATTTTATATTTATTATGTTGTTATATATTTGTTATTTTATGTTGATTATGTTACTTATATTTTTATCATGTCATTTTGTATTTGTTATTTTATGTTTATTTTGTTATTGTATATTTATTATTATTAGTTTCTTCATTTATTTTTAAAACTATTTAAAAGAAGTATTTTATATCATTTCTAAAATAAAAAAAAAAAAAAATTACTCAAATAAGTAATAAAGAATAATTTCGTAAAATAACATTTTTAATCCAAATGACACAATCTATCTGAACACAACCACATCCAGTTACAATCTAGTTGCCCTATCTGCACACTATAAATTAACAAATAATGAATAAGATTTCAATGACAAATTTTAAATAAAAATAAAACTTTTTGTAAAATATTGATTCTTAGAAAAATAAAAATATAAAATACATTTGATTTTAATCAGTACAAAAGTCAGTATCAGTGTAATGCCTGCCTGTGCGAGCTAATTTCCTAATAACAATCAGAAAATTATTCTTGGTAGTTAACAATCTTCTAACCTTCAATGATTGTTCTTTTTATAATATTCTGGTCGTTTCAAATGATTTCCTTGAAGTAAAACTGCATAAATATATTTTTATCTAGCTGTGCAAGGAAATTGTTTTTTCTACTAAAATTGTTATTTTATATTGTTTACGTTATTTTTTATTGTTTTTGTCATTTTGTATTTGTTATTGATGGTTTCTTCGCTGGAATTTTTTAAATATTTAAAGAAGTATTTTTTATCTGAAAATTGAACCTCTGTACATAATATTGATTTTTAGAAAAATAAAAAATATAAAAATAAACTTGATTTTTAATCCGTACAAAATGATACATTACAGTCATTGTTTCCAGAGGCGAAAAGACTAAAATCAGTCTGCCTGCTTGTGTGAGCTAATTTCCTAATAACTACCAGAAAATTATTCTGGTAGTTAACAATCTTCTCTAACCTTGAATGATTGTTCTTTTATAATATTCTGGTAATTTCAAATGATTTCCCCGAAGTAAAAGGTAAAATAACATATATGGATGTTCAAGAACTTGAAACCCACCTTACATGACGAAACACGAGAGATAAATTGCAGTCACGCAGAAACGCCGCCCAGAAGGGCCGAGTAATCGAATACCGAGGTTAAAGAAGACCCTCCCATTGATTCGTATCCATTGGTCAAGAATAAGAGTACTCTGGAGGATTTGGAACTTTAGCGGGAAATGCCGCCAGCACCCAAAAAATAGCGCCACAGAAATAATGAATAAAATATTGATCAGCGGGAGATGAGGAAATTGTGTTTCGCTTTCCCCAGCTGCATCAGTTGCGAAGGAATATTTGACATTACTCATAGTGCAGACAGTGCTGCGAGGAATCTTGTTGGATAGAATGGTCGGAAAATGAATCTCTGTTGAAATTGTTTTTCTTTTCTGTTCAGTTTTATAAGAATCTTGCATTGTTTTAAAAGAGTATATTCAACTGGCTCGGCTTTTTTTTCACTAAAATTGTTATTTTATATTGATTACGTTATTTTGTATTTGTTATTTTATATTGATTATGTTATTTTGCCTTTTGTTATTTTGTCTTTATTATTTTGTATTGATTATGTTATTTTTGTATTGAATATGTTGTTTTACATTTTATATTTATTATTCGTGGTTTCTTCGTTTAATTTTTTGAAATATTTAAAAAGTATTTTTTATCATTTCTTAAAATAAAATTTACAAAATTGTTCAAATTTCTTAAAAGAAATTTATGATCCAAAGATTTCTTTTTACATGAGTTTTAGAACAAAAATGTTAATTTTTTTTTTTTTATTCTGCATTGTTACTTTGACATTGTTACTTTTTTTACTTGCATTGTTGTTGTTACTTTTATAAGAATTCGCATTGTTTTGAATGAGTATATTCAACTAGCTCCTCAAGGAAATTGTTTTTCTTACTAAAACTATTATTTTGTATTTGTTATTTTGATTATGTCATTTTGTATTTGTTATTTTATATTGATTACGTTATTTTGTATTTGTTAATTTGCATCGATTATGTTATTTTTGTATTTGTTTTTTATATTGATTATGTTATTTTGTATTTGTTATTTTATATTGATTATGTTATTTTGTATTTGTTATTTTATATTGATTATGTTATTTTGTATTTGTTATTTTATATCGATTATGTTATTTTGTATTTTTTATTTTATATTTATTATGTTAATTTGTATTTGTTATTTTATATTGATTATGTTATTTTGTGTTTTATTTTATATTAATTATGTTATTTCATATGTTATTTTTATATTTACTATATTATTTTGTATTAGTTATTTTATATTTATTTTTGTATTTGTTATTTGTTATTTTATTTTTTATGAAATATTTAAAAAAAGTTTTTTTTTTCATTTCTAAAATAAAAATTTGCTTAAATAGGTATTAAATATTAATTTCTTAAAAGAACATTTATAACCAAAAGACTTTCTTTTGATAAAAGTTTTAGAACAAAAATAGTAATATTTATACAGTTAATTATTTGATTGGCAAAAACCGTTTTATCACATATGTAATTTCACATTTACCAAAGCAATAATTTTTATTTATATTTATTTTTTAAAGAATCGTCCTGTATTCATCCTTTACAAAAGATTTTATAATTTAAATATTTTTGTAAATAATATTATATCATTGTTTAAATATTTATCAATAGTTTCTCCTTCTTTTGGAAATTGAGCTCCATATAAATCACAATTTTCTTATATTCTCTTAAATGAAATCTTTCCAGTTAAGTATCCAGATAAATTTTAGTTAATTTTGTATTTCCGGTACAAGATTGCCCTACAAAATATTGCTTTATTCGTACATAATTTTTTACTTTTAATATCATTATAATATTTATAGCTGGATGGCAATTTAGTTTGAAAATAAACTTTTAAATCTTCATTTGTAGAATGAATTCGAATATTAACATCTATGTCTCATGCTCTGACTTTTTTTTAAATTGAGGAAAAAAAAATTTTTAATCTATGTATAATTATGTATAAAAATTCTATACAAGTGCATTTTACTATTTTTCTTCATAAGTTATTTAAAAACCCAATTATCACCAGTTTTAAATCACGCCAACTAGCATGCAAGAGAACATGGCTCAATTTCCACTAGTTGCAATACAGACATATTTTTGAAAAACACGTAGACTTTATAGTGACTTTTGAAATTTAACGACACTAACATTGTCTGGTTTGGGACTTTTCAAAAATGATATGCAAATGTTAGGTTGTTACTCCTATAAAATCGCACAGAAAGCAATATCATTACTTCTAATTTGTTGAAAAGTTTGAAAAAATGCTTTCGTATGTTATTTAGTTTTGCTTGTTTTGATAAAGTATTACTAAATTGCATATAATTATTTTCATTTAAACATTTTAAATGTCTTATTTTAAGTATTTATGGCAGATGACATATTTAGCATAAATATGAGATTGCCATCTTTAAAACGGAGTCAATTTTTTAATGGGATTATGGACAAGGCATTGGACGTTTTAATCACTACAAAAATTTACTGTCCAATTCTGTTTCCTAATATAATTAATGTTATAAACCCAATTTCTAACCTTTAATTTCTAGTCTTCAAATACTGAAATAAAAGGAAACTTTTGTTTGTTTGCAGTTTGAGATAAAAGAAAAGTAAATAAACAAAACTATTTGTGTTAAAGCGCAAGAAAAAAGTTATATGAAGTAACTACGTGTCTATAATAATCAATAATTTCTTAATGGGATTATTGACAAGGCACTGAAATTTTTAATTACTACAAAAATTTACTGTCCAATTTAGTTTCAGAATATAATTATTGTTATAAACCCAATTTCTTACCATTAATTTCTAGTCTTCAAGTACTGAAATAAAAAGAAACTTTTGTTTGTTTACAATTGTTTAGATAGTGTCAAGAAAAGAAAATAATAATCAATAGTTTTTAATGGGATTATGGATAAGTGAAGAATAGGTTATATGAAGTAACTCTTCAAATACGAATCAATAATAATCAATAATTTTTTAATGGCATTATCAATAATAATCAATAATTTTAATGGGATTATCGAAGACACTGAACGTTTTAATTACTACAAAATTTACTGTCCAATTTAGTTTCAGAATATAATTATTGTTATAAACCCAATTTCTTACCATTAATTTCTAGTCTTCAAGTACTGAAATAAAAAGAAACTTTTGTTTGTTTACAATTGGAGATAGTGTCAAGCAAAGAAAAAAAAATTATTTTGTTTAAGCTCAAGAAGAAGTTATATGAAATAACTACGAATCAATAATAATCAATAGTTTCTTAATGGGATTATGGACAAGACACTGAACGTTTTAATTACTACAAAATTTACTGTCCAATTCAGTTTCATAATACATTTAATGTTATAAACCCATTTCTGACATTTAATTTCTAGTCTTCAAATACTGAAATAAAAGAAAACTTTTGTTTGTTTGCAGTTTGAGATAAAAGACAAGTAAAGAAACAAAACTATTTGTGTTTAAGCGTAAGAAAAGGTTATATGAAGTAACTATGTATCAATAATAATCAATAACTACTTAATGGGATTATCAACAAGACATTGAATGCTATAATCACTACAAAATGTACTGTCGAATTCAGTTTTATAATATAATTAATGTTATAAACCCAATTTCTTACCTTTAATTTCTAATCTTCAAGTACTGAAATATAAAGAAACTTTTGCTTGTTTACAGTTGGAGGAACAAAACTTTTTGCGTTTAAGCGAAAGAAAAAAGTTATATGAAGAGTTTACGCATCAATATTTTATTGATGAATTAAATTAACAAACTTAACTAATGATTTAATTACATTTCTTTTATTATTTTCTTTTTATATTGAGTTTGCTACAACATTCCATTATTACACATAAACTGAAACAAGTCGTAGTAAATCTGTTCCCCATGCCTTCCAGACTGAACATTTCTATCGTATCTTTAGTGTCTTTACTGCCCAATCACTATCAAATTGACAGAAAACACTATTCAGCTTCATGATATAATTAATGTCATAAACAGAATTTCTTGCCCATAATTTCTAGTCTTCAAGTATTGAAATAAAAGGAAACTTTTGTTTGTTTACAGTCGGAGATAGTGATTAGCAAAAAAACAAACCTCTTTGTGTTTAAGTCTAAGAAAAATATATGAAGAGATTGCGTATTAGTATTTTATAAGTGACATACATATTTAGCATAAATATGTATTTGCCACCATCAAAACGGAGCCAATTTCTTAATGGAAATATATACAATGTGCTGAACGTTTTAATCGCAACAAAACTCACTGCCCAATCAATTTTATAATATAATTAATCTTATAAAGCAATTGTTTTACAATTAACTTCCAGTCTTCATGTATTGACATAAAGGAAACTTTTGCTTGTTTGCAGTTGGAGATAGTAACAAGCAAAGAAACCAAACTCTTTGTGTTTAAGCTAAGAAAACAATATGAAGAGACTACATATCAATATTTTATATGAATTAGATTAACAAATCTAACTAATGATTTAATCACATCTCTTTTTGTGTTTTCTTTGTATTGGGGTTTGATACAGTATGCCATTGTTACATATAAACAAAACCAAGCCGAGGTCAAATCTGTCCCTCATGCCTTCCAAGATGCCTTTGCCTTGAAGATTTCTAAGATTTCCATCGTGCACTTAGTGCCTTTACTGCCCAATCACTATAAAATTTACAAAAATCACTACAAAATTTACTGTACAATTCAGCTTCATAACGTATTTATTGTTATGAAACAAATTTCTTACCATTAATCTTTAGTCTTTATGTATTGAAATAATAGGAAACTTTTGTTTATTTGCAACTGGAGATAGTGACAAGCAAAGAAACAAAACTCATAATGTTTAAAAGTTATATGAAGAAACTACGTATCAATAACATACTTTATAGATGAATTAAATCAATAAAACCTAACTAATGATTTAATTATATCTGTTTTTGTATGTTCTTTGTATTGGTTTTGCCACAGCATACCATTGTTATACATAAACTGAAACAAGTTCGAGGTAAAATCTGTTCCCCATGCCTTCCAGGTTGAAGATTTCTATCTTGCCCCCAGTGCCTTTTATTTCAGAAAAAGACCTGTCACAGCGAGATTTAAGTTTTGGTGTTTGATTTAGAGAATAAGACCTGGAAAAACTCCCTGCGGAGGGAAGAAAACAATATACTTTCCTTTTATTTAACCTATATCTTTCCTTCTGTCACTTATTTCTTTCATTTGGAAAAGGCATACAAAAATGTTCTCATTGTAGAACGAGGACTGCAAGACAATAAGATGGGAGTAATATTGATAAAGTATGAAGTTTTTAAACTGTGTGAAGGATTTAGATAAGCTTCGAGAAATGTTGGTCTTTTAAAAATTTCCAGATCACCTTAACGGATGGTGTGTTGTTGAATGAAGCCTTGTACCTTTTCAGAGCTTGTAAGAAATTTCTTTTTGTACTAAATATTGAAATAAACACTTTTAAGCGAATGCATTTAATCTTTGAAAAGGATTTATATATAAAACGATATTAATACTGTTATTATTTACTTCCTTTTTTTTTAAATTGTGTAAACACTATTTCATATTCTTATTTGAATTAAAAACTTCATTTGCATAAAGAACTAAAATATTTAACGTCATTGCCATTTTATATTTATATTTTACCATTTTACATGAATGTTAAAGTAAAATTATTTAATGTATTTACATTAAATACATTTTGCTCAACAATTACATTCGTTAAAAATATGCTAAATATATAAAATATACATAAAATATGTTATATACAAAAAAATATTTATACATTTTACATATTTAAAGATTTATATTTAAAAATATTTATACATTTTACATACTTTTTTTAAAAAGATTATTTATTTTTTTATTTAAAACAAAAAGACCAGTTGTCGATATTTTTATATTTAAAAATTATGCAGTATTCTGTCGTTTCGAATTATTAGAATTTTTTATTAATATATAAAACTGCTATTTACAGAAAAACCTTACAAATTAAATCTCTATTAATTATTTTTATTCAATATTTTTTACTGATTTTCTAAAGAATATTTAATTATCATTATTAAATTTTTTTTTTATATTAAAATTTGTTTTTTTCTAAAACAGATTATTTTATTTTTTTATATTAAAAAACAAAAGACCAGTTGTCGATATTAAATTTATGCTAAACTCAATTTGGTTAGTAAAAGATTATGCGAAGTATTCTGTCGTTTCGAATGAAGAAATTTTACGTTTACAACTATACTGAATATAATTTTTATGAAAACTTGTGAAGTAAACTCCTATGAACTGTTTTTAAAACTGGTTTATATATGTTATTTTATGTAAAAAAATTTCAGTAAACAATATTAAAATTATTACAAATTCAAATCTAAATAATTATTAACTTATTTGTTATTCAATAATTTAATTTACTGATTTAAAATAAAAAGTTAAATGATTTATTATTAATAATTATCATTATTAATATTAAATCATTAAATTTATATTAAAATTTAATTTGACTTTATTTTTCTCAAAAATGGATTTAGAATTTCAACATTATAAATATATTTTGATTTATTAAGAAAATCATTTAATAACATTAAATTCAAAATCATTCAATAAACGTTTACAATTTTATTTTAAATGAAATTTAATTTTTTTTTTATTCACTGTAGTATAAAAAAATCTCATAACAGTTTATTTTAATCTACTCTAAAATTAAAAAAAAAAAAAAAAAAAAGTACAAACACACTTTTTATTGTGAAAAAAGTTGAATGTAAACATTTATTGAATTTTAAAGGGAATATCCATATCGATTTTATATCAAAACTTCAATCCACTAAGGCAAACTTTCTCGAAGATGAAAAATATATATAAATATACATAAAACCATAAATGTTGTCGAGTAACAAAAGAAAACACAGCCAAAATTGATAATATGCAAATTTCTTGAGTCGAGTGAATTTCGGCTACACTGTAACATTGTTTTTACGGCTGCAGTATTTTTTTATACACGCTTTCTTTCCCCAAATACATACATAGATTCTTACAACTTTTAGGGTTAAACTAGGGTTAGAAATTCCTATTGGACTTGAGCAAAATCGAAATAAATATTGGCATTTAAGAACTTAGGTCGTATGGGAAAGAAATTGTTTCCTAGTATGAAATATCTTATTGCAGACTCATTTTGGATCTCCCGTAAGGATATTGAATTTCATAAATGCCTTTGCTTTTTTCATTTCTTTCTTTCTATTTATGTTTTGACGAAGGCCCCAGTGCAGAGAAAAATGTGGGTGTGCGATTTCAGTTTTGTTCTATTTTGCAGAAATTGTTTTGTTATTTTGCGTCCGAAATGTTGCTGTTCATTCATTCTGGAGTTGGAATTTCCACCTATAAAATGGAGAGGAATTCAAGGTATGCTGTACTCTGAGAAAAATATGAACAACTCAAAAAGTGTTGTTGCTATTGCTGTTTGGAAGAGTTCTCTTTTTAAATGACTCTAGGAACGAAATCCTTATATAGACCAACTTTTATACGGAAAGGTGGCATTTACGTGTCTGTATGATACAAATAAAAAATTTCAATATATGGAAATTTGAAAATATATTAAATAGGAAAATTTTTGTTGATGATCTTTTAAATAAATTTTTGGTCTTTTGTTTAACACTAGAAACAACTCCAGATTGTGAATTATGCTTAATGAATTTAAAACAATTTCAAAATTAAATTTATCACCTTTTCAGTATCTGTAAAAATGACCAAAAGTCAGGAATATTTAAAATTCAAATTAATAACTCAAAAGTGTTGTTGGTATTGCTGTTGGGAGAGTTCTCTTTTTAAATGACTGTGGGATACAAAATCCTTATATGGACCAATGTTGCACTTGTACTAAAAGGTGGCATTTATATGTTCACATGTGTATATGATACAAATTAAATTTCAATACATGGAAATTTTTATTTATATCAAATACGAAACTTTCACTGGTGATTTTATTAAATATATTTTGATCTAGTATGAAATATCTTATTGCAGACTCATTCCGCATCTCCCGTAAGGATATTGAATTTCATAAATGCCTTTGCTTTTTCATTTCTTTCTTTCTATTTATGTTTTGACGAAGGCCCAGTGCAGAGAAATGTGGGTGTGCGATTTCAGTTTTGTTCCTATTTTGTAGAAATTGTTTTTGTTATTTTGCGTCCGAAATGTTGCTGTTCATTCATTCCGGAGTTGGAATTTCCACCTATAAAAGGAGAGGAATTCAAGGTATGCTGTACTCTGAGAAAAATATGAACAACTCAAAAGTGTTGTTGCTATTGCTGTTTGAAGAGTTCTCTTTTTTAAATGACTCTAGGATAGGGAATCCTTATATGGACCATTGCTGCACTTGTACTAAAAGGTGGCATTTACATGTGTATATGATACAAATAAAATTTCAATACATGGAAATTTGTAAATATATTAAATAAGAACATTTTTATTGGTGATGGTGTGTATTTTAAATTCACTTAAAAGGGTAAATTTACAGAATAAATATATTATGATAATAACAATTATCAATAAATGGCAATTTTTAAAGCCGTGAAAAAATATACTTTGCGGAAATTTTTGGTCTTCTCTTTACAACTAGAAACAACTCAAGATTTTGAATTATGATTAATCCTTAAAACGATTTCAAAATTAAATTATCTTATTATATTATTATTACTATATATAATTTTGATTATTAATTTATTTTTAATTATTGTATTAAATACGAAAATTTTTTTATTGGTAATTTTATTAAATAAATTTTTGATCTCCTGTTTAACAATAGAAACAACTCCAGATTTTGAATTATGTTTCATCCTTAAAACAATTTTAAAATTTAATTTTCATATTTTTAATATGTATACGAAATGGCCAAAACAAGAACATTTAAAATTCATTTAAAAGGGTAAATATATAGAACAAATATATTATGATAAAACTATCTATATAGGGCACTAAAATCTACCAATACACAACGAGAGTTTAAAAATTTATTCGGTAATATAAAAGATTTACTTTTTGTAATATAAGAAAAAAATAGTGGATCAAAACATGCAACATAAAAGTAGCAATTAATGTAAATCATATTGCAGACTAAATTCAAATTTTTTTTTTTTTTTCAAGACTTTTTTTTTCTCACGATAATGTTTTTTATGAATACCTATTATCTATAAATATGTAGTAAATTACTATTCCTGTTTGTTCGGAAGAATTTATTTTTTAATTATTTTCATCCGATATGTTGTTTACTCGTTACTAGATGAAATTTCGACCCAAAAGATGAGGAATAATTCAAGATATCATTTCCATTGACATAGAAAAATCTCAAAAAGTTCTATCTGTGTTACTATTGCAGGCTCTTTTTTAAAAGATTTTCTGACCGATGTCAAGTAATTGCAGATAAATTGATCGGATTAATATATATTTATGAGTATGCACTAAAAATAAGTTATATATATATATATTATTATTATATATAAACAGGTTTATTTTAATGGGCTCTGAAAAACTTTTAGCCATCTATCAATCATACTAACTTATAGGAACATAGGTTTTACACATGTGTATATAAACTGAAAGGTCTTGCGTTTTCGCTAGTAATGAACGAATAAAAAAGAATGCACTTTTGATTTACAAAAATAATTTTTAAATAATTGTTACCATGTGTCAAAAGAATGTGCTAAACATTGCTGTCATCTGTATTAAAATAAAAATAACAATGGTAAATCATAAATTTCCATACGTGTTTCCAGTATTCTGAGGCTTTTAGGTACACTTGATGCTAATGCCAAAACTTCTTTTAATGAGATCCTTTTCAGAGGTTATGGGTGACTGGCATATAAAACTTTTCTCTAAATTTCTGGAAGATATCAATATGTTACAAACCAAAACCAGGAATCTCTATCTTTAACAGTCCATCCTATTGAAACTACATGTTTTTCTATAAAGCTTGCATAAGAAAATGTTCGTGTGGCGCCTGGTTGCAATGGAAGATGATATGATCCAATCAGGCAATCTTATGTTGCTCATAAGTGTATACTAAACCAATAATGTAACGCAGCGCCATAAATATCCGATAAATTCTCAAGAGTCAAAGTCTGCCAATTACAAGCGTTAGTACGATTGAGGCCCTACGCCATCCTGTTAAGCGTCGACAGCAGGGCCTGAAATCCCGTTTTAAATCTTGTATAACATTTTGGGGTTTTTTTTATTCGTCTTGAGTCCCTCAACCTTTTGAATTATGTTTCCTCAAATTTTGCTTACACTTTCGTTTCATATATTTCGACACTATAAAATTGCACCTAATTTTTTTTTTTTTTATTTTTAAATAAATTTTATTTCATGCGGCTATAATTTTTTATTTAGTTAGATCTCGCCGTGACCTTTCAAATGAACTCTTTAATAATCTATTAACATGCTTTTATCCTGCGCTAAACAACGGGAAATGAGCACTTGGCTCCAAATTCTAGGTCAATGCCCCCTTCCTTCCTGATCCCCTCTATATAGAGTAAGATACCCACTCCGAATTGTTCGTCTACACGATTGTATATTTAGATTTTCTAAATATGTAAACATAAAAATTTTAAATAAATAAAAACGTAATGTATCAATTCTGAACCAGCTCCCTTAATGCTTTTATAGGTGTCTTCACGTCTAAAAGATTTGATTTTTTTAAATGTATACCATACCCAACAATATTACCATAGTAAATAGTGATTTGATGATAAATCTTAGCTAATTAAAGTATGATTTCTTCCTTTTAATAAGATATTTGATGGTAACCCATTCTTTACACTTCACTGCAGTAATTCCTCATCTTTCGCAACAAATTCTTTATGCATATTTCCATTGCCTTCAGATCTCAAAAAAAAAACACCCCAACTTTGCACTGAAAGCAAGCGCACCAAAACGAAAACACTTATTAACATTTCAAACTGGACATGAAACGTAATACTTCAATTCTGAACCGGCTACCAATACTGATTTTTATAGATGTGTTCACGTCAAAAGATTTTTTTTTAAAATACACGGCCATATTATCATGGTAAATAGTGTTTCGATGCTAAATCTTCACCAATTAAGTACAGTGAAACTTTATTAAAGTACTATTTTATTAAAGCACTTTTAATAAAATATTTGACGAAACCTATTCTTTACACTTCACTGCATTTCCCAATCTTCCAACAGCAAATTCTTTATGCATATTTCCAAAAATCCAGATCTCAGAACCCCCTTCCCCCTTCTTTTGCGTTGATAGCTAGCACACCGAAACAAAAACCACTTATTAACATTTCAAACTGGACATGATAATAGTATAATGCATCAATTCTGTACCCGCAACGTTTACTAATTTTATTGATGTCTTTACGTAGAAAAACCTTTGAATGTTTAAAACATATTCCATATCCAATCATATCATCATAGTAAATAGCGATTCGATGCTAAATCGTAGCTAATTAAAGTACGATTTCTTCCTTTCAATAAGATATTTGACGGAAAACTATTCTTTACACTTCATTGCAGCAATTCCTCATCTTTCCCCAGCAGATTCTTTATACATATTTCCATTCCCTGTCCAACCTCCAGATCTCAGAACACAACACACCCCACTTTGCGTTGAAAGCAAGTACACCAAAACGAAAACCACTCCATTATTCGAGCGAAACCCAAAAAGAGAAACTCTGTTTAAACAGCAGCTCGATCACCGAATTCTAGAGGCGCATTTTAATCGGCTCGCCAAGTATTTTAATTGGAAAACCAGAAGATCTCTGAATTTTAATCACTCGCAATGAAGATGGATGGAGTCCAATCGACATACCTTTTAAGCAGTAACTGAAATTTGCCAAAACTGAAAGCGCGCCTATCACTAATTGAAGACGGAAGACAAGTGTTCCGGCAAATTAGATTCGAATTTTGATGAATGACTTGTCATACACATGCGACACTGCAGAATATTATGTGGCTGTAGTAACTTGTTGTTATGGTTTCCCTTTTAGACACACATATACACCTATCTGCTTCCTTATACTTTACTTTCTACAAAGCAAGTTCAATTTCGCAACAGTGTACGGAATAACAAATAGAGTTAATGTCTATTTTACCAGAATAGAAAGATTCGGTTCGGTAATTATTTATCGTTTTCCTATTTCATATAATTATTATGTGTCTCTTAATTTAGTTTTATATATTAATTTGTGTAAAACAATTTTAGTTCAATAACCATGTCTTGTATACAATTAGAAATAAGCCCTTATTTTCATTGAAAGAAATATTAACTTGCAGAATATGAAATAAATTGGTTGATGACTTATTTTGATACTTACTTGTATAGCATAGCACATAATGAAATATAAAAATGTTTGATGGCTTATTTTTGATACAAGCGTCACAAAATTGCAGGCGTTATAGCATAGCACATAAAAATTCAGTTTTACAATAGAAACTCACATTTTAAGACAACACATCTACTTCTTCTTCTTCATTGCCACCTCACCCCCCAATGAAGAAATAAATTGGGCTTATTTTGATACAAGGTCACAAAATTGCAAGCCCAGTCTGCTTATTGGAAGACGAAGACGAAGACAACACATATTATATATAGAAGTCACCAATTGGCGTGACATCCCACACATAAAACTAAAATCGTGACATCCTTACACATAAAACTAAATCGAAAACGTCCTTATGTATATTTGGGATGGCACATTTTATCCAATAGATAGAAAAACTTTCTTCGGGCTAAGAAAAAGAGTGTAAAAAACTCTCTTAATGCCATTCTTCAAAGGTTGGTTTGAAATCATGATGGTGAATTGTCAGCGCAGTACATCGAGTCTTTCATGGTCCTAACTGAGTAACTCTGAATCTGCTAAATATCTGCCATTCTGGTGATAAATAACCATGCATTTAGGAAAACAGGCTTTCAGTGTCGCGATATAGGAAATCACAATAATTTAATGCCAATCTCTGAAAATTGGAATCACAAAATATTTTTGTTTTTTATTTAAAACTATACAAGAAAGAAAATATAATTTCATTAAAAATTTAATATTATTGTATATTTAATAAAATATTTGATGTCCTAACAGTCTATTTTTCTTACAAAGGTATATATAGTAAATAGATGGAATATGTTACACTTCAATGATAAAAAACCTTAAAGCTTAACTTTTTTTTTAATTTATCTACTAATGAAAGAGAATCACACAAAATTAAATTTATTTCGGAATCGATTGCTAGAAAGATATTTCTTCTCTTTGAAGGAGCATTTAATTATTACATTTTTACATTCTTATTAAGAGTGTAGAAAAATAATTTTCTTTGCACACAGAAATTTCATCAAAAGAGTCGATTGACTAAAAACGCCATTGTTCAGAAACTTTATAAAGAATTCTATAAGGAACTGCTAATTAGCTGGTTTGTTCAAATTCTTTGGAAAACTTTATACATTTTTCATCTATGGTCTCCCTGAATTGTTTTTCACTTTTTTTGGGAACTTTTCATACCATTGAAATTGTCTAAAATATACTTAGAATGATTAAATACAAACATGCAAATAATAAAAAAAAATATCTTTAAAGTCAAATTTATTTTTTTTAACTTTATAAATTAAAATTAACATGCATTTTTTTTTTTTTTTTTTAATCCATTAAGCAATATAAGTTTCATATTCCTATATCGCATTCATTTTAAACCATAATTATTACGAAATTTTCTTGTAGATAAATTATTAATTGCTTAATGTTATTTATTTAATAGTTTAAGGTTTAAAATGTTTATTAAATTTGACTTAATGGGGAAAACACAATTTTATTCCTTGATAATCCATTACCTGTACTCAACTATTTTAAATTATTTCCATGTAAGCCAAAATGTAGCGACAGGATTATTTAGCAATACTTGAAAGAAATATACTAAAAGTTCTGGAAATTTTCCCAAATATTTGAATAAATAATAATTTTTGAAGAAGAATTCAGTAGTTACAAATAATTTATAGAAATGAAAATAATCTTTAGTACATTTTTTAATGCAGTATTGCAATAAATTTGCAAATATTGTACTTGTTGGAGCAATTATTATTTTTTATTGATTAATGTATATTGTCAGACGAAAAATTTTCGAAACATCAACTTGTCAATTTAATCAATGCTAAATGTTCTATAATTATAGCTTCTATTTTTTTCTAAAAACAGCGTCAACTAAGCACAGTATTCAAATGATACAAAATATGATCAGCATTTCGGCTAAATACACATGGCAGCAGGTATGAGTCAAACCTATTTCATGGTATGAGTCATACCATGAGTCAAACTAGATTTATATCTACTTAAATAAACTAAGTTTATATATGAAGATTATCTAATTTTTTCAAAAAAAAAAACCTCGATTCATTTTTAACTTGAACTGAAATGAGAGACTTGCAAATGAAAAACGAAATTTTAACTCCTATACATTAGTTTATTTTCCTAAATTCCAAACATAATCAAACAAATATAAAATTATACCCTGGTTTGAAATGTTCAAGGGTTTTGCTAAATACGCATGCCAGTAGGTATGAATCAATTTTATATTTATAAATGTAGATAATCTAATTTTTTTTTTTACAAAAAAAAATGGTTTCATTTTTAAACTTGAGATGAATCAGAAGACTTGCAAATAAAAAACGAAATTTACCTCCTGTACATTAGTTTACTTTCCTAAATTTAAAAGTAATCATACACCGAACATAATGAAACAAAAATATAAAAATATATCCCGGTCTGAAAATTTTTATCTATCACGCAAGCTTTTGATTTTGTACGGGGACATCAATAACAAGAATTTATATACAAGTCAAGTAAGAATTCAAGATATAAAATTTCGCACCTATATAAGAGTCAATAGTATCTGTAATTTGTCCTATGCAAATACGAGAAGCACTTTTACGTTCGTATAACAACAATTAACTCAGCCGTTATTCTCGTAACAATCAAACAATATATAAATATATATTGTCTGATATGTTATTCAAGGAAACCTTGAACATGCTAGCAGATATGAATCAAACCTATATTTATAAATGTAGATTATCTAAGAAAATTTTTACTAAAAAAAGAAAATATCTCGATTCATTTTTAACTTAAACAAAATCAAAGGACTTGCAAATAAAAACGAAATTTTTCCCTCATATACTATATACGTTAGTTTATTTTCCTAAATTCAAACCATACGCCAAACATAATCAAACAAAAATATAAAAATGTATCCCGGTCTGAAAATTTTTACCCATCACGCAAGCTTTTTGATTTTGTACGAGGACATCAATAAACGAAAATGAAGGAAAATTTCAAAAGCAATTTTTCCTCTTTATCGAGCTACCAGCAACGAACTTTGACGAATCTGCTGCAGTTCGCAAACGATTTAACGAGGGTGGAAGATTAAATTTCGAAATCGTTTAGCTCCCTTTTCCTAACAGCAACGTTAATGCCACCTTCCCCGTACAAGAATCGATTATAGGATTTTCTGTGACTTGACTCGTATGTGACAAGAAGGTTTGTCCTGCACAGCGTTAATAACAAAAGACCGTACGTGTTCGAAATGCGTAATGTATTAACGTTTTTTTGAAAATTCGACAGTGAAAATCGATATCTATAGCACTTATAGAAGATATTTGACATGTCGTAAAGTGCGAATAAAGATAACTCATTCTTATTTCTTTTCTTGAGTGTTTCTGCTTCTTTCATATTGACATCTGAACGATTAACTGCGTGATGAAGGAAATGACTCGGAGGCAAAAAGTGAAATGCAAGTGGAGATAACGCCTCGTAATGAGGTTGAAAAATATACTGACAAGGGTATAATTGCTTTCCGACTTCCGAATGACACAAAAAGGGTAAATAGAAAATGTAATTGCCTTTATTGATAAGGATTTTCAAAGCGATAATGGGAATTATTTTTTAATTTTGAAAAAGTTTCATCGATCTTTATCTTTTTAGTTTGCTATCATTTTAAATGGATAATGGAATTGTTATAAAATATTTTTCATTTTTCAATTAAACTCTTATAGTGTGCTTCCTGTAATAAAAAATGAAAAATTAATTTATCAATAGCATCTATAACTTCAACTGAATCCTTATTGAATGTATGATATCAACTGGAAAATATCTGCAAAATTTATTATACAGATCTCGAATAACCAGCAGTGAAGTTTTACAAATTTACAACACCTGTCTATGACACACGTCAACGACACCTACATTAACACAATATAATCTCATATATATATATATATACACTATATATATATATATGACAAAAGTCATGAAATAGCAATATGCAAATTTTCAGAAGTGACAAAAGTCATGAAATAGCAATATGCAAATTTTCAGATGGCAGTAGCATCGCGTAGAACAGGTATAAATGCGCAGTTCTTTCGCAGAGCTTTCATTTCTGTTCAAGTTATTCTGTGAAGAGGTTTTGATGTGATGATGACCGCACGACGGGAATTAACAGACTTTGAACGCGGAATGTTAGTTGGAGCTAGACGCATGGGTCATGCCATTTCGAAATCGTTAGGGAATTCAACATTCCCAGATCCACTGTGTCAAGAGTGTGCCGAGAGTATGAAATTTCAGGCATAACATCCCACCATGGACAGCGCAGTGGTCGACCGCCTGCACTTAACGACCGAGACCGGCGACGTCTGCAAAGAGTCGTAAATTCTAACAGACAAGCAACACTGCGTCAAATAACAGCAGAAATCAATGTGGGACGTACAAGGGACTTGTCTGTTAGAACTGTGCGGAGAAATTTGGCTTTCTTGGGCTATTCCAGCAGAAGACCGACTCGAGTGCCTTTACTGACAGAACGACATCGCTTGCAGCGACTCTCGTGGGCACGTGAGCATATCGGTTGGTCGCTAGATAAATGGAAAACCGTGGCCTGGTCCGATGAGTCACGATTTCAGTTGGTAAGAGCTGATGGTAGGGTTCGAGTGTGGCGCAGACCCCACGAAGCCATGGACCCAAACTGTCAGCAAGGCACTGTTCAAGCTGGTGGTGGCTCCGTAATGGTGTGGGCTGTTTTTTCATGGCATGGACTTGGTCCTCTGGTGCGACTGGACCGAACATTGACTGGAAATGCTTATGTTCAGCTACTTGGAGATCACTTGCAGCCATTCATGGACTTCATGTATCCAAACAACGATGGGATTTTTATGGATGACAATGCGCCATGTCACCGGGCCACAACTGTTCGCGATTGGTTTGAAGAACATTCTGTACAATTCCAACGAATGATCTGGCCACCTAGATCGCCCGACATGAATCCCATCGAGCATTTATGGGACATCATCGAGAGGTCTGTTCGTGCCCAAAATCCTGCACCATCAACGCTTTCACAATTATGGACGTCTATTGAGACAGCATGGCTCAATATTCCTGCAGAAGACTTCCAACGACTTGTTGAGTCCATGCCACGTCGAGTTGCTGCACTTCGCCGGGCGAAAGGAGGGCCGACACGATATTAAGAGGTATCCCATGACTTTTGTCACTTCAGTGTATATACATATATATATGCATATATATAATAGATTTCTGTAGTTATATCTACAAGAATAGTAGCGCCAAAGTTCCCAGAGGTGATTATAACGAGATAAGAAGAAGGGTTCCAAGAATTTGTAGTTACGATTGTTTTAATGTACTGCAGTTTTAGTATTGTATCGATGAATTTACATAAAGGGCAGATAAGACATCAAATTCACACCTATATAAGAGTCAATAGTGCCTGTAATTTGTCCTATAAAAATAAGACAAAAGCTTTTACATTCACATATCAACAATTAACTCAACCGTTATCCTCGCACCAGTTGCTTGTATATTTGCTTGATCTTCACGAGGTGAATAACGGATTTTTATACTTAAAAGGAGGTCAACAAATCTTGACAGTGGAAATTTTGTCAGCAGATGCCCATTTTCAATTAGGCGGTTGATTTCGTATGCTTAGAACATAAATCTTTAGATTTAGGTTCTAAGCACACTAATTTGAAACCGAACTTTCGGATGTATAGGGAATGCTAATTCTTTTAATTAATCATGCATTGAAAACTATGCCTCATGCGTTTCAAGGAATTGACTCACTAATAATTCAGCTTAGCGAGGATTGAAACAGGTGTCAAACGAAGCGATTGCAATTGTTGCACACAAGGAGGTAATGTTGGTTATAATAGCTAAAGAAACTATGTTAGATTTAATTGTTAAGAAAAATATTGCATATAATACTCCACTACTATAAATACTAGTTCAATTAAGTGTTGCATTTCCAACAAAAGAATTATGGTAAGCGTTGCTTATGATATGCATTTATGTTTTTTGTCAGAATGGAGGTCAACAATAGATAGTTGAGAATAGTGTGGAGAGGATGCCTATGTGATGTGTGTTGAGTTCATGAGCTAAGTCTTTAATGTGGTAAATTGCACTTAGAGCGATCGAATTTGTACCGGTAAGAATGTATCTTCATGCATGCAAACAAGCCCATGAATTCACACTAAGGTTACTGTTTATTATGATTTTGGACTTTGACTTTAGTATAACTTGACCCAGCATCTTTCAACGATAAACCATTTTTTAGAACATTATATCCATAGGACAAGCAATCTTCATCTTAAAACCTAGAGGTATACTTCATATGCTAATTAATTTTGCCCTTCAGCAAAGACAATGTGTGGATCAAATGATTTATATGTAGTATTGATGATCATCATATAAATTCTGTCTGTATAGAAATCGTAGCAATGTTATTTTACAAACGAAAGAATCATCAGTCACGGCTTCCCGGTTGCATGACAACTTCGTTCCTAGATCAGATCCTATGTGAAATTTTCGTTTTTGTGAGTTAGGCTGTGGTCGGTCAGACGTTGAGAATCTTGAGCAGAATATACATAGTGCTATTTACAAGAACTACTGTAATATTAAATTTGATTAAAAGTAACTGCTTATTAACATAAAAATTGCAGTCCGAATGAAGGCCCAAAGTAAGTTCTGTCCCAAGTTAGGTTTATCCAGTGTTTTTTTTTTTTTTTTTTTTTTTTTTTTAATTTTAGATTTTAAAATATTAATCATAAAATATATCACAATGTGATAAAAGTTAATGAAATAGTTCTAGAAAAGCATTATCACTTTCAGTTGTTTTAATGATAAAATGCATTAATGATTGAGATCGAATAATATGATTTCAAATGAGACCTTTCTTATATTCCACAAAAAAAACATGGCAAATGAAGCTGGATGCGAGAACTTTATTGGCAGAAATATATCTACCACAAATCAGAATCTACATCACGACACTTGTGAGGGACGTATTTATATCAATTCCCTCCCTTAAATTGTTAGAGATTTAGTGTACTAAGAGTCAAGCAATGTCCTACCATTGCAGGCTGCATAAAAGCTTTGCCAATAAAGCAATGCATAAATCATGCTTATGCGCCACAGATACCTCCAGCATTGATAAACTATAGGTTCTTGTGCGGTTACTTAAAGCATATATTTGTCACTTACCCATGCAATCTATAACCATAGTAGACTGCTAAACCACTAAAAGGTTGTCACATTAATAACAATAAGAAACAAATGCGTATTCTCTTTAGTGAGATTTGCGCCCAATAAATCTTGGATGCATAAAAGCCAAGAAGAACCACCTCATTTTTCCTGCTTCAGATCCTGTTTTGTAAATGATTGGTTCGTTTTTTTTTTGTGTGAGTGTGTGTTTCTGTTTGCTACACATGAGAAGTCGTATGACTCGCAGTGATTCCTGTTTCAATGGTAAAAATAGCATGTTCTTTAAAAGTCAACTAGACTTAAAGAAAAGGGTTCATAGATCAATCTATTTTTAAGGTTCTTTGGTTCGTTCTTTTCATAGCTGTGGCTTAAAAAAATAAATTTATCGGACTTTTTTTAAAAATCTGTCATGCAAATAAACTGAAGTCGTAATTTTCAAATACCGGATATTTTGGCCGGACGTCATTTACCATCAGAGCAGCAGATATATTGCAAATTGAATGACACTAGGTGTAGGCATGTTATCGTGCATCCAATTTTTTAACGAACACCTCCCAGGGATGACATCTGAGTGTTATACCCTCCTGTTAGAGCCCAACTGAAAAACATTCGTCTTTCAGGATTATTTTGCTTATCTCAACCATAGATGCAGAAATTTTCGATTAGGTATCTCTTGTCGGATTTCGTATGGAAACACAACCTCAGTTTGGTTTTCGCTCTACGGTCATTTTTGCACACTTTCAGCTAATTAGACAGGGACTTAAAGTTTAACATGGATTCCGAACCACTCACAAACACCCATGCAACGTCAGGCCACAACCTCAATATGAAAATAACATATTGACCCCAAACTATGAAATTTAAAAAATAATAGTAATCGAAATAATGGCTAATTATATATTTAAAGCAAATTGTTTGTATTTTCTAAAATTTTGATTCTGCAATCCTTTTATTATCAAAATAATTAATTTTCATAATACTTAGTAATATTAAAATTATAATTTTTAAAATGATTTTTATTTTATACACCCAAATATAAAACATCGATTAGAACAATCATGCATTTCTTTGTAAAGGCTCCTTTCTTATTTCTGTTCGAACAAAGCTTTCTGTTTATGTGTTTTTTGGTTTTTATGAAATTTCAGATAAATTATTTAAAAATTTAAAAATTTTATTTGATTTCCTTATAATTAACATAAATATGTGGTAAATATTTTTCTGTTTATACATCTTTAAGAAAAATTATAAATACTTGAAGATGTAAAAGGACCATTTGAGAAATTTTTTTTTCAATTGAAAATAAGATAGTTCCACAAAAATGTGTTTTTAAAATTATAACACAAAAATTAATTTTTGATGAATAAATTAAATTAATAACTAAAATTGTGGTGTTGATTAAGTTATAAATTACAGACTGTTAAATTGATTTTTTTTTAAATATGGACCCTTAACTTTTTATATTGGCCATTAATTTTTATTTTTAAAATTTTTAATTTAGTTTCATCTTGATAATAATTAGTTTTTATTTATTTACTTTGTTTTTTCTCAAAAAGTTTTTTTTTATTTACTTTTAATAACTAAAAATGGCCATAATTATCCATCTTGCTATTTTTATTAGAAATTACTTGACGTCATTGAGTTTACTCAGTTTGGGTGGTCTTGCAGAGAAAGTAATTCTAAAATTGGGAAAATATTTTTACACAATAGATTTCAGAGAATAAGTGTGTATAGTAGTGTATGGTAGTAAAGAAATACACTGTGTATACTGATATTTGATACTTCAGAATATCCAAAGTATCGCATATATGCTTTTTTCAGGAGCAGATATATGAATGAGAATTTTGAATACACACTTCATCCTTAATTATTTGATTAGGGTAATTTTAAAACATAATTTAGAATTGAGTAAGCTGAAAAATTAATTGAATTAATTTTTTCATGTTTAATTAATTAATTAACCATAAGCAATTTTTAATGTCATTATTTTTTTGATTACAGATAGCATATTTGAATTTCTTTATTTCTGTCGGATATAAAAATATAATACATAGTTTCACAGATAATTAATTTTTACTGTTAATTATATAATTAACTGTAAGAAATTTTAATTTTATTATTTTTGTTAACAAATAACATATTTGAATTTTTTAGTTTTTGTAGGATGTAAGTTAAAAAGGCAATACATTCAAGTTGTAGTCATAATAATTAATTTTTTAAAATAATAAAGTTTTATATATATATTTTTGAAATCGTAATCATCTTTATGCATAGAAATTTTTGTTTTGAAATGCATTAAAAAGTTAAATATATTATGATTATTACTTTGAATCAGTTGTGATATAATGTATAGCAAAATTAAGTCTGAAAATCATTAAATATTTCCTGAACTATCAAAATTATACATTAGTAATATTTAAAATTGAAGTTTGCTATACTAGACATTATACGACTTAAAAGAAAAACAGCACATTTCAAGACGTCTTTGTGATAAAATATAAAAAAAATTGGAATTTTAGATAAATCTTCAATTATTAGGTGCACTGTAATTCATTTCGCTTATTAGAAATTCCATCAAGATTAAATTCTCCCTTCTGTCTCAAATTTTCAATTTAATAGTTTCAAATGATCGAATTTTAATTATAGAAAAGGATCATGAGATTTACAGAAGAAGAATTTAGAAGGAAATTTTCAATCTATCCGTCTTTAAATATATCAAATTTCTAAAGATAATCCAAATATCTGACATTCATTATCTGATGGATTTCCCCCAACTAATTACTTTAGAATCTGTTCATATTTGAGAAATTCTGTTTATATATATAAAAGTCCACATTTATTTCTTTACAATAAGATTTTAAAAAAATGAGAAGTTTAAATAGGATATTTAGTAAATTATAAAAAGGGCACGTATAATCTGAGCATCATTATGACATTTTCCAATTCCTCACAAAATATAAATTGATAAACATCATTTTCGATTTTGTTGTAAAAACGTCATACGTTCATTCAATACACAGCAAAAAATTATTAACATACAATTAGCTAATTCATTGACTCTTTTTTTTTTTCTCCATCACATATCGTACTAGAGTTGATTGTAATTTTCAGATTTTACTTATTTCTCAAGGGATGTTACAATTCACAAGTCTATGACAGTCATTAAATGGATTTCACTGTACAATATAAAGCAGTACTTTTAAACATATCCAGAATACTAAACAATTTTAGCAAAAAATCGCAGAATAGAGGCGGCTGGGATTTGGTATTGAAAAAAACCTTTTCGCTAAAGTGCTCCAAGAAAAGAGTTGGGAATTTAAGTGAAGTGAATTGCAAAAAGTAAAAGAAATCCGGGTTATGACATTTTGGAAACTTATCTGACTTTCAAGTCAAATTGTAATCCTGACTTTAAACTTATATTTGTAATATTAACTTTAATCCAGTGGTATCCATCGATAGTGGAATGCTTTCTTAAAAATTTGACTGCATTCAAATATTAAAATTACTGGCATCAAATTCGCTAAGATTTCACGTTATAGGTATCTATGCACAGGACCTATGACAGTAAACACTTCGGTTTCAAAATTCGTACATGTGAATTGTATCTACGGGTAAAAATTAGCAGTACAAATATAAACTATATATAGTACCAATAAAAAAATGTTGTATACATTATTTATTGTTAGGAGCCTGATAACCGAGTGACAAGCACTCTGCCACTCAGTGACACAAGTTTTGGGTTTGAGCCCCGGCAGTGCATTAATGATTGTAGTGGTTAGGAATCCACTTTAAACCATAAGTCCTAGTCTAATATGGCTATAGAGCGTTGTGTGTAGGGCTGACATCACTATCCAGCAAAAGAAAACCTCTCCTGTTTCGGAATCAGCCATTAGGGCAGATGGCCTTGGCCCACCATGTTGTGCCACTGATGAGGATGATGTTTATTTTTAAAAGGCCTCATATTCCTAATGAGAATACATGAACTTTACAATGAAAAAAAAAAAAAATAATATTTTTATAATAATAATATCGAATTTATGGGAATATATTTGAATGCAATAAATATCAAAAAATAAGATTTTCACTATTGTTAAATTGCTTTAAAAGAATTGATGCGGAAACTATGATTTTAAGATATAAATGACTCCGTAATCGATGACAACAAAATGACTTAAAAGTTTTTTTTTTTTCTTTTTATCTTATTATTTTTTCTTTTCGAGCTAAATCAAATTTACTTGAGATTAATATTTTTCTTATCGTAAAAAAAATTCTAGCTGACTTATATTCAGCTAGATGAGCTGTAATTTTTAATTTTAAGCTTATCATTTACGCTAGATTTCCAAGTTGGGGAAAAAAAAAAAAAAACTTTCTAGCAACCTATCTTTTTTTTATATATTTCAAAAGCAAAGAAAGCTTAAAACTTTTTTTTTTCATTGCGTTCTTGATTGATTACCCTTTCCTTTTTTTTCAAAAGTTACAACGTTTTAGATAATATGCAGTGTAGTATATTTATTTTCTTTTTTTTAGCATTAGAGTGTCTTATATTAATTTTCATAAATTTTCACATTTTCCAGATATGCTAAAATCAATTTGATGAGAGTGATACTTTTTATTTTGAATTGGGCACTTTACAAATTTATTTTCCTATTTTAAATTTTATTGGCTTATAAAATTGCTACATTACATGAAATAACTTTCAGAAGTTTTTTTAAAATAAAAATATTGTATAGATCAAATAAAATATAAAGGTTATAAAAAAATATTTTTTCATAAACTTCCATTAATCATTAAGATTTATTACTGGCTATTTCTAAATAAAAATTTTATTAAATGTTGAAAGAAATTGATAGAATATTGAAGAATTTATTCGCATTGAATATTGTGGCAAAACCATTATAGAAACTGAAAACCCTGAAAAGTAAAAACTCGATTCCTTTCTATTTTTCAAATTATAATTCCTAATGAAGATTTTTGCATTTGTATTTACATTACATTGCATTTGTAACCTAAAAAGGCTCAGCTGTGTGAACTGAAATGCCCGTGTCTCTGCATGGCAATAAATCCATAGGCCAGAAAGTTCTTCATTGAGCTGTGAGAGCAAGAAAGGAAATATGTCAAATCCTCACATGGGATTCCTTTTTTCTAATGCAGCTAGCAATGCAGAGACAGTTATCTTTATGCAATAAGCCAGGGCTTCACCGACGTTGCACATTTAGCATTTCCCAGGGGGCACGTGTAGCTTGACGACATGTTACGGACATGAGTAACACTACCTCCAGAACGCTCTGTGACAATATTAGACCTATACCTGCGGTTTAAAATGGATTCCGAACCACTACAAACATCCATAGACGGCCAGAACTCGAAATGGAACCGGTGGTACCGAGCGCCAGAGAAAGTTAGCTACTCGGCCATCAGAAACTTCATAAGCTATTCATGAGGTTGCCCGTTCAAAATGTGGGTATAGTTTAACAATGCCTCCATTGTTCATCCTGTTTAAAGCTGAATTTACTACCCATCTATCAGTTCCTCTTGTGAATAAAGTTTTATTTGCTGGTAATCAGAAATTCAACAGATTGTGGGATTGTAATATAAGTATTAATTTATTTGGTTATACCTAGTTATTATTAATAATTTGAAAATTTAAACTATTCAAAATATTTACAAATGTTTAAAAGTTGCTGCAAAATCTAAATTAATTTTTTTTTATATTCTGAGCTTTCTAAAATATTAATATCCTTGTAGTTTCTTGAATTAAGGAAGTAAGCAACATATAAGGTTTCGTAAAATATATATATATTTTTTTAATGTTGAACAAGAAAAGGCATACAGTTTATTATGGCTGTTTCTACATAATTATAAATGGCATGAGGCATAAAATCTCTTGA
Source organism: Caerostris extrusa (assembly GCA_021605095.1). Lineage (NCBI taxonomy): Eukaryota > Metazoa > Arthropoda > Arachnida > Araneae > Araneidae > Caerostris > Caerostris extrusa. Next base: position 1,483 of record BPLR01004389.1, on the reverse strand, counting down.
AATATGAAATATAAACTCACACTAGAGGAATTATTACTTCTGTGTCTGCCTGTCTCGTAAACTTGCTCTAATGAGCAAGAAAAAGTAATTGATAAAACGCGTTTTGTTTTTTGTGAATTAAAACTTGAGTTTTTACAGTGCACTTTGATTGTATGAGCTTTAATTTGGAGACCATATTATTTTACAACGGCTATATACATATATTTTAATAATTTATGAATGTAAAAAGATATGTAAAAACCTTTTAAATATTATATTTTATTTTAACTTTTTAATGTATTTGTAAAAAAGTACTGCATATTTCTAGTATAAATGGCAAATTATACATGTCTATTTGTTATGGTGCTATATACTTAGTAAGTTATGAAAGCAGTCTCTCTAAACTCAATGCTTAGCTTTTTAACAGGACAAGAATAAGGCAAATATAAAAAATTATAAAAGTTTATAAATAAAATTGAAATTAAAATGAGTTAAAAATTTCTTTTAATATAATAATAAAATTGCAAAAATCATTAAAACAATTAGTAACAAAAGTTACAAAAATCTAATAAAATTGCAGAAAGCATTAAAACAATCAGTAAAAAAGGGGCTAAAAAGTAATAAAATTGCAAAAAGCATTAAAACAATCAGTAAGAAAGTGACTAAAAGTAATAGAATTGCAAAAAGCATTAATACAATCAGGAACAAAATTACAAAAAATAATAAAATTGCAAAAAGCATTAAAACAATTAGTAACAAAGTTACAAAAAGTATTAAAATTGCAGAAAATATTAGAACAATCAGTAACAAGTCACAAAAAAGTAATAAAATTGCAAAAAGCATTAAAATAATCAGTAACAAAGATGCAAAATTAAATAGAAATAAAGCTACAAAATATTTCACAAAATTTCAGCAATCATCAAGATTTGTTACATTTCTTCTTCATTTTCACAACAGCCCCTTAGGGGACCAAGCCATCTGCCTATTGGTAAATAGATTTATTACTGACTATATCTAAATAAAAAATATTCTTTAAAGTGATTCTATTGTTTCTTGAAGCAGAGTTTATATTCTTATCTTTGAGGTAAGCCAACACAAAATAGAAATCAATGTTATTTGTTGGAAAATAAAATTGTATATTGTAAAATTGTATATTGTAAAAATTGTGTATTGTGAAATTGTATATTTTTAAGTGTATTCTTTACTAAAACTTTCATGTAAATATTATTTAGTTTATGTAAAAAAACAATTTTTAAAAAATTGATGATTTTCAGCCATTTAATGTATATTAATAATATGCATATATTTAATTTATCGAAATAATAGATTGCATTCTATTACTGGCATCAATACATATTATAATTGAATGAACTAAATAGCTTTGTTAATAATATGCATTTGAATCCATTTTAATAAGATTTACATCTTTAATAGTCAATTTGAAACCAACACTGTAATCTAACCAGACAGATTGTCTCTAGATTTCATTAATGCATAAATCTAA